>MJUU01002503.1:50414-61679 GCA_002080025.1 Modiolus philippinarum | reverse complement strand
CCCGGACTGAACATTGTTGGACGAACGGCAATCAACAGACCAACACCCCTGCCTGATCCTATTTCGAATTTAGTCAATTCCAACCCCGATCGTTGTAAAATATCGTCTGTTTCGGAATATGCACATTGACAACTGTTTCCAGGTAATAATTTGTATTTACCGAAGTATTTTGTTTTTGTTTTGTACATTTCGTCATTTTATATGCCACACAGGAATATGTCAGATATTGAGAACCTAAAATCATCGTTGGAAAAATTAAATTCTGTAAAACAAAAGCATGTGATACTATCAGGTGACTTCAACTGTCCGGACATCGACTGGAAGATTGATTGATTGATTAGTTAGAGTTTAACGTCCAATGAGCAATATTTCAGCTATATCAGGACGAGAACAAGTTAATCAATTCAAAACAAATTGTAAGTAAAAGAAGAAAGAAATAAAGGTGGAAGGGACAACCGGGGCAACGACTTTTGATTGCCACTGGAAAAGGGGAGAAATGGGTAGGGGCAGGAAATTTAGCCTTCTATACGACACCCAGTGCGTCTGCTCTCTTTAGAGAAATATAGAAGGGGTCTTTATACTGCATGGAGCGTGGCGTTTCTCCACATAGTTTGGCTACAATGGTTCGCGGTCAGGCTTTCCGTATTATGACCTGACTACCCCGCAAAGACAGGGCATTCCCCTATCTACCACCTGGGGACGCGCCCGGCAGCTCTGTAGCCAAAGCCCCTGAAAACCTATTCAGGTGCCGGGTCGACTGGAAGAACCTCATCGTACATGCAGGAGCACCAGAGAGGGAGGTACAACAACGTCTTATCGAAGTAACATCCGAACAAGGACTAACCCAGATACACGACAAACCAACGAGAGAAGACAACTTCTTAGACTTGGTATTTACAACAAACCCATCTCTAATAAAATCTTCACGAAACGCACCTGGCATATCTGACCACGACATAGTAATCACAGACTCCATAACGAAACCTCACTACTGCAAACAAAAGCCAAGGAAAATTATTTATACCAAAAAGCAAATTGGGAAAACATCAAGGAAGATGCTAAAATCATTTCCGATAACATAAAAGACCAAGAGGCCAACTGTAACATAGAAGAACTGTGGAATACCTTCAAAAACGGTATACATAAAACGCTGGTAAAAAACGTACCATCAAAAAGAGACATCACCTACCATGGCTGAACAAACCAATCAAGAAAATGCTCAAAAGAAAAGCAAGACTACACAAACATGCCAAGCGTACAAAGAACTGTACCGAATATAGAAGATTTCAAAAAGAGTGTAGACGTCAGTGCAGACAAGCAGAATGGGACCATATAAACAACATCATCAACGAAGGCCTAAGCAACAAAAACTCTAAAGTCTAAGAAACAAGACAACATCGGTATATCTGCCCTACGATCAAATGGTGGACTTACAAATGTAAGTACAAAGAAAGCAGAGGTACTAAATACTCAATTTCGTTCTGTATTTACCAAAAGTCATCCAAATGAACAAGCAATGAACTTGCAGAAAGAAACATCGGAATCAATTGAAAACCTGAACATCACTGCAAAGGGCGTCGAAAAGCTACTGTCTGACATCAATACAGCAAAAGCCATGGGACCCGATTGTATACCGAACATTATACTAAAAAATTGTCACAAAGAACTGTCTACAGGACTGGGTATCATATTTCAAAAATCAGTGGACACTGGATCCCTACCAAAGGACTGGCGTAGCGCTAATGTAGCACCAGTATACAAAAAAGGTGATGTCCATGCAGCAGAAAACTACCGTCCTGTATCCCTGACATGCGTTTCCTGCAAAATCTTAGAACATATAATCTGCAAACACATATTGAATCATCTTGAAAAATGCAACATCCTCACAGACTTGAATCACGGATTCAGATCAGGATATTCATGTACCACACAGCTGCTTGTAACCACCAACGATCTGATACAGGCCTACGACAAGAACATCCAAGTCGATATGGCTATCCTAGACTTCTCCAAAGCCTTTGACACCGTTCCGCACAACAAGCTTCTTCAAAAATTTGAAAGCTACGGAATTGAAGGAAACATCAAAAATTGGCTCTCCGACTTCTTGACCAACAGAACTATGAGAGTAGCCATCGAAGGAGAATACTCATCAAGCGTACATGTTGATTCCGGGGTACCACAAGGAACCGTTATGGGACCTTTGTTATTTTTGTGCCACATAAACGATCTACCGGAATCCGTAAAATCTCAGGTCCGTCTATTTGCAGATGACTGCTTATTATACCGGCAGATAAAATTGTTCAAAGACCATCAAACTCTGCAACAAGATCTTGCTAAACTTGAAGAAGGGGCCAACAAATGGGATATGAAGTTTAATGCCAAAAATGCTATATCATGAGCATGAAACAACGATCCAACTACTTCTACCAACTGGATAACCATATACTTGAACAGGTCAAGACAAACCCGTATCTTGGTTTAAACATCTCCGGTGACCTGAAGTGGAGCGGACACATCAGTAAGATCACAAGCAAGGCAAATAGTACTCTTGGATTCCTGAGGCGTAACCTAAGTAGATGCCCCCAAGAGTGCAAAAAACTAGCATACATAGCTATGGTCCGGTCAGTCTTAGAGTATAGCTCAATTATATGCGATCCGTATACAAATAAGGATGTGGAGAAAATCGAAAGTGTGCAACGAAGAGCCGTCAGATTCATCACAGGCGATTACAAATCCAGAGAAGAAGGCATAGTTACCAACATGCTGTCCGACTTAAAATTAACACCATTGGCAGAACGGAGGAAACAACAAAGATTAGCAATGTTTTACAGGGTGGTTGAGGGGCTGGTGCCGGCGATCGCACCAGAGGATTACTTGACACCACTAAGGAATAAACGGAACATCAGAGCAACTAACTTCCGGGACTTCCACACTACCAACATAGTGGACAAACAAGTAGTAAAAAACACCAGAGGCTACAAAACAACTGATTACAACACTGACTGCAAGAAACATTCATTCTTTACAAGGACAATCATTGATTGGAACCATCTAGAAGATTGTCTTGTGCATACCAAGTGAATAGAGGGCTTCGTGACAGCCCTCCAACAGTGGGACTAGCTCTCCTTCCGGTGCAAAGAAAACCCGTGTCGGTTCCTGCACCGTATTAATACAGATACAGAGTCGGCCATTACATGTATACCGAACGCGGACCTCGGAGAAGACACTGCAAAATGACAATCGCAACAAGTTAATGGAACAGCCAACGTGGAACAGCCGTACTTTTCCATTCATTGATAACTAGAAATGTAAACAAACATTACGTCTTCCGTAGATTGTAAATAATGGACTGTTGTTCTCGACGGCTAATGAATTTGATTTTTTATTTCCAATGCGTTGTTCTTTTATGATTTATTTCAAAACAGCCACGTCGTTTCATTGACGGTTGCTGGGAAGTACGTTTACGCCATTCATACAAATGTAAATAAAGGCCTCGGTCTTCCGTATTCATACATCTACACACAAAATTTTATGAATGGGAAATTCATTCTGTGATTAATTAACGAATTCGGGCACCATTTAAGTGTTGAAAAGTTCGGGCAATCAAATTAATGCTCAATGAAAATAGACTGTTGAGTGTCAGAGTTTTTTATGGGATCAGAAAGATGTGTATGAGGTTTCCTGAAAAGAATTCTTTTAGCATGGGTATGATCACTAATGTTTGATTGCGCGAGGTTGGTCACCTGGGTCGTAACATAGGATAGAATTCTATCCTTTGGATAGACACTAATCCAAAAGTGATAAAAGTATCCTCGATTAATATATTATCAAGATATTTCTTACATTCAATATCAATTTTCATGTTTAATTCGTTATTATAAAGATATATTTGCACTGAAGAGATTAAAGTTGACGACCACAATTTGCAATATTATTATAACGTTACTAGAAAATGGCTAAAACAACGTGTTTTGTTACAGGATAAAGACAATACTAATGCTCAATGACTAACAAGACTGGCATTTGTAAAAAAAAAAACTCACTTTATTTAATGCTTCAACATAAGGATGTATATCAGATCGCACATGGTTCTGTATACTTTGAAGGCTTTCCGGTTTTCCTTTTGCGTCATGTTTTTTCGCAGTTTTAAGCTTCTTTCGTAAGTTATTCATACCATTCTCAATATCACAAACACTATTTTTTGTTTCGTCGTATTCTAGTTTTCTCTTTGTTTCATCTGATTGCTGAGGAACTGTTATGCCAATTTGTCTAAAATATAATACAAAAACCAAATATTAATAAAATGTTCTTGCAAACTAAAGCACAAATGTATCTAATTCCGTTGCTAAAATTCAAGCAAACGACATGCATACAATTCAGGATTTCCATGGCATGGTCCTTATATGTATATGTTATCGGGCTCTTGACAGCTATGTATCGTAAAATATCATCCTGTGAGCTAGAATATGAAGCACAGGGGCGAGTGAGCGTAGCGAACGAGCCCTAAGCTTCATATTCTGGCGAGCGGGATGATATTTTACAGTACACCAGCTGTCAACAGCCCGATAACTTGTTTATCATCCTTTATTATGTATTTTAGATTTGTATTATGGAAGTAAAGTTTCAAATTCTCCCAAACTGAGTTGGCGGGAGATTCGATAATATATCATTCTTGCCTTTTCGTCAATTCTCAGTTTCAAAAACGTGTTTTGCAGTTTTTTATCATTTTATCGGCGAAAGTTTTGTTACTGGGTGAATATTTTGACCAAATTACTCGAAATAATGTAGATTTTGAATGTTGCAGTAACCTTTGGTTGTTACGATATTCTATCGTTCCTTCTTGGAGCTTTTATGACGACATAATGTGAAAACGTCATAGCTCTGCAGGATATATCAACGACCCAGTTTCTACAATTTTTCTGACGTTTAGTTTAGCTATTTGTTTAATCATGATTCTATTTTGAATACATAATTGGAAAGAGCAACTGCAATAGATGTTTTTATTATACCTTAGTTATCTTTATCTATAGCAAATGATCATACAATATTTCTACTATTTTTCCACTTTCAAAGATTTGACTATTTTCCCTCATTAACATATCTTTTTAACTATTTTCCCTCATTAGCATAAACTATTTTCCCTCATTAACATATCTTTTTAACTATTTTCCCTCATTTACATATCTTTTGTCTGGTGTTTCTTTCGGTATAATAAAACACTTACTGACTGGATATTCGCGGAATAGTAAGTTTATTGTCCCCTCGGATACAACTATTGACCTCGGCTACGCCTTTGAAACTGGGAGAATCGCTTGATATATCCAGGTCAACCTTTGATATATCCGGGTCAACCTGATTCGGGTTTTACGGAAAGCTCTGCAGGCTGATATAACCATAGGGGAGAATAATAACTTTATTTACTCTACAACTAGAATTGATTTTTGTGTGTCGCCTGTGATAAGCAGAGTCGACATATAGGGATTATTATCCGTCGTCTTACGTCGTCGTGGTCCTGCGTCGTCTGTCGGTTTTTGAATCCGCAACAAGTCCGATCCCAACCAAACTTTCAGGATATGTTGTTCACCTGGTGTTGTTGTGCACCAGATACTTAGAAATTTTAGAGGTTCACGGAGCCAAAATTTCTCAATTGTCAATCTGGTTTGTTTATCAACAACTACTTCACAACTGTAACTCAGAATATGCTGTTCACTTGGTGTAGTTATGCACCTTATACTTATAATTTTTTTTTCAACAGATGTTAGAGGTCTAAGGAGCCAAAATGGCTCATTTGTTAATCTGGTTTGTTAATTCGGAACTCCATCATTAGATTTGAGTAATAGTAATGTGATATTAATATTGACTGATGTGATATTTTTAATGTAATATTGACTGATGTGATATTTTTAATGTAATACATTTGTAAGAACTGTTGCTATTGTTTATGCTTATAAATGTATTGTTATTTTCCAGATTTATTTAATAAACTGTTACATAATACAGAACCCTAGTCTTAGTTATTGAGACCCAAAACTCGTCTATTTCATCCACCTGGACGACCTGATAATCTTCTCCGACACTTATGAAGAACACATGGAACGACTGCAGATGGTACTCCAGAGATTAAGAGAGCACAACCTGAAGTTGTCTCCAAAGAAATGTTCCTTCTTCAAAGAGAAGGTGAAGTACATCGGCCACATTGTCTCGAAGGATGGAATTTCACCAGACCCAGCAAAGATCGACAAGGTTTTGAACTGACCCCGACCAACTACTCCAGAAGAAGTCCGGAAGTTCCTTGGCTTTGCTGGATATAACCGGAAGTTTGTCAAAGACTTCTCGAAGATAGCACGGCCGCTTACAGACCTGATGCTTGCTCCAAAGAAGTCCAGCAAACGACGACAAAAGACACCTACAGTTACATTATGGGTATGGAATAAGCCTCAGGAAGATGCTTTTCAACAGCTGAAGAAACAACTGTCTGTACCACCTATACTTGGTTTCCCACGTTACAAGGAACCCTTTGAGCTGCATACTGATGCATCCATGCTTGGCATGGGAGCGGTTTTGTACCACGTTCAAGAAGGAAAGAAGAGGGTCATCGCCTGTGCCAACAGAGGCCTCAGCAAGACCGAAAAAAACTATCCAGTCCATAAGTTGGAATTTCTAGCTCTTAAATGGTCAGTGACTGAGAAGTTCCATGACTATCTATACGGTAACACCTTCACCGTGGTTACAGACAACAACCCGTTGACTTGTGTTCTGACGACTGCTAAACTGGAAGCTACAGGTCATCGATGGATTGCAGCGTTGTCCAAATACAATTTCAACATTGTCTACAGGCCTGGTTCTAACAATGCTGATGCAGATGCGCTCTCCAGACTGCCAGAACTGCTTGGACGTACCAACAACATCAGCACAGATTCTGTGAAAGCCATTTGCAACTTACAGCATGCACAGCCATTCGCCAAGACACTTTTCGTGACAATAGCGCCAGTGATGATCCTCAGTTATCATCGCAACATCTGGTGGACATCAAGTCAGAACAGAAGACAGATGATAACATCGGTGATTGGATATATTGGGTCGATCAACACCGTAAACCCCACAAGGATCAGCTAGAGCGTACACCATGGAACAGTTGGTTCTTGAAAACTACGACAAGCTGAAGATCATCGATGGAGTACTCTACCGTACCATCAACGACAGTGGTCAAGAAGTCAAACAGCTTGTACTTCCAGAAGGTTGTATTGGTAAAGTAATCAAAGCACTACACAACGACATTGGACATCAAGGCAGGGACAAAACTCTATCGTTGATCAGGTATCGTTTTGCCTGGTTTTGTATGAAGCGTGATGTCGACGAATGTATTTCCACCTGTGACAGATGTATAACTAAATACCAAAGTTACTGTGAATTTATTTTCTGCATATGCGCATTTCCACAACTTATGTCTCTTCAGTGCAGATAAAATCTAAACGTTTGGAAGACTGTAATAAAATCAAATATATTAAAAAAAACTGATAGAGAACAAATACCAAATATGATCCAAATGTAAAGCCAAAATCAGCTAAGGGCAGAGCTTTGCGTGAGGGAAATCCTCCTTAGTCCGTCGTAAACAGCCAGCCAGTGACAGGGCACCTCTCATCAACATCAAGACTACTCAGCCCCTTGAGCTAGTGTGTATGGACTACCTCTCACTAGGAGGATATGAGAACCTGTTGGTGATTACGGACCACTTCACCCGCTACGCTCTCACCATACCAACCCGGAACCAGACAGCGAAGACAACGGCCGACGCATTCTTTAACAACTTCATCGTCCATTATGGCCTGCCAGAAAGGATCCACTCTGACCAAGGTGCAAACTTTGGATCCAAGATTATTAAAAAGTTATGCAACATCACTGGTGTCGCCAAGTCGAGGACAACACCATACCATCCTATGGGTAATGGCCTTACAGAAAAATTCAACCGGAAATTACTGAGTATGCTTGGCACTTTGGAGAACACCAAGAAGCAGGATTGGAAGTCGCATGTTGACACCCTTGTCCACGCATACAACTGTACCCGCCAGACGTCAACAGGATACTCACCGTACTTCCTCTTCTTTGGCAGAGAACCAAAGCTTCCCATTGACATCGCCTTTGGTTTGGGTGAAGACGGTGAAAATGTACCAAAAACAACGTATGCCAAGGACATGAAAGATCGTCTTCGCAGAGCCTACGACGTGGCAACTAGAAACATCAGCGACGCCCAGATACGTCAGAAGTCAGGCTACGACCAGCGAATTAAAGGAGTCATACTGAAGCCAAGAGACAGAGTCCTTGTGAAGACCCTGGCCTTCGACGGCAAACATAAACTAGCAGACAGGTGGGAGGATGACTCGTACAGGATTGTTAGCCAGCCTAACTGTGGTATCCCGGTGTGCGAGGTCAAGAAGGAAAACGGCGAGGGGAGAAAGAGGGCGTTACACAGAAACCACCTCTTGCCAATAGGACATCTGCCATCTCATGACATTGAAGAAAAACGTCCTGCACCCAGGCAGAAGAAAATGATGACCAAGCTTGGGGAAACAACGGCAGTAGAATACCGAAGGAACAAGGGAAGCGATGACTACAAAAATCGAAGTCCAAAGACATGGCAAAAACGGTAACAGATAAAAACAAAGACAAAACAAGGACATGAGACAGCTACAATGCACGGAAATAAAAAGATAGAATTAAGAACTAAGGCACTCATAGTGTGAACTCCCATGAAAACCGGGAGTGACATCAGGTGCTCCGGAAGGGTAAGCATGTCCTGCTCCGCTAGCGGCACCCGTCACACTATCAGTGAGTCAATCCAGGGTTGAGTCAAATCCAATTATGTCAAATCCGTGAAGACGTGAAATCTAGCTGAAAATGTCCGTTTTCATTTGGGACACAGACACGTCATATCTGTCAATGATGTCATGGTGACGGCCAAAGAATTTCTGAAGGGATGAAAGTAACAAAGGCTGTACAAATCCCTGACTAAGCAGCTTTTGGGACAGTGTTTTTGCTCTGACTAAAAAGTCACTGTACAAACTGCATGATCGACAGTAACGAATCAGCTGTGAAATGTACACTCCATAGGCTGGAGAGGTATGTATATTGCTGCTCAGAAAGGGAAAGTTCACAATTGGGAAGTTAAAATCATCACGTTTGTCATACAGCTTAGATTTCAAACGTCCATTTTCGTCAATGTAATTTAAAGATCTAAAAACGAAGCTGAAGTAGGTGTATCGGTAGTCTCTTTAATTTCAAGCTCATTGGGATAGATGTGGCGTAAATATTCCTTGAATTTTGGATTATTAAGAGAAAGTACATCGTCTATGTATTGGATGCTGAAATTAAAGGACTGGGCTAAATGTTTTTGTTTTTTCTGTGTAAGCCCTTGTAAAAACTTCGCCTCATACGAAAAAAGGAAGAGATCAGCTAAAAGTGGAGCGCATTTAGTTCCCATGGGAATCCCGATTGTCTGCTGAAAAACACGGCCTCCAAATTCGACAAAAATATTATCTATTAAAAATTCCAACATCTTGATTACGTCATTCTCAGTGTACTTCTTGTTTGACTCAGTGTGGTTCTTTACAAAATATATTTTGTCTTTCCCTACTACTAAATAAGTGTATCTGCGTTCTCCGTTTTTAGTGCAGAAACATTGATGTATCAAATCCGAAATTACTGTTTTCAATTTATTGTGTGGCAGGGTAGTATAAAGAGTAGAAAAATCAAAGGTTTGTATGCTGTGGCAATGGGTAAGACTGCCACAGGATAGCTGTTCGAGAAGATCTTTAGAATTTTTTAGAATCCACATCTGATTGACGCCGCTCGTGGAGTAGACTTTATCACAGTAACTTTTCAGGCCATCTCTGACTGCGGTCAATAAAGTAGTAAGGAGCTTAGAAAGTGGCTTAGTGGTGCATCTGGAAGACCCCGCAATAATCTCTGTTTGTATGGGTTCTTATAAAGTTTAGGGACCCAGTAGAACCGACGAAATCCGACCACGGCAGTGTGAACATGACCACTTAGGAGGAATCGGATGAGGGGTCGGAGCAGGAGTTTGGATATGTTGTTTATGGACCTGTCACGCAGTACACCACACACAGTGATGAACCAGCTGCAGATGAACAGGACGGAGATTCTCTTTGGTTTCCGTGGCGACGGCCATGCTCGAGCCGAGAGATTGTTTGATCAGCAGGGAAATTATTTTGAAGAGGATGCTCTTCCTGCAGACGGCAGAAGCGCTGCAGAACCAACCATGTAGGTGATGTGGAACCTGTGCAGTTGACAGCCCAGGATGTTGCTGAAGACAACGCTTCAGATCTAAATGGGGGTGCACTGACAGACTCATCACAAGAAGATGCAGATGATCCCACCACCGCTCCTGGAACAGCAGCACCTCGAAGAAGACGACGTTTGTTACCAACGCCACCAACATGACCCACCAGTTAATTGCTGTAAGACCTCAGAGGAATCAGAAACCTCCGACATACTCACAGGACTATGTTGTCACCAAACAAGCCACCATTCAACAACCTGACTGGCGTTTAAGAATCAACTGATTGAGGTCAGAAGCAAGGAAAGGAGCATTCAAGGGCTTGGAAATGGAAATGGAAATGTCTCGAACCGTCTTGGAGATACTTGGGAGTACCAACTAGTGTTAAGAAGATTGCCGGGACCTCAATTTTTCAGAGAGGGGGAAGATCTGTTTTGGATGACGTGGAAGTAATTTTCGCACAGAGGGGAGAATGTAGCAGAGTGTTTATTTAAAATAAAATACATTATCAACTTTTCAATTGAAAACGTGTTTACTTAATTTTGAAACATAATTTCTGTCAAAGGTTAAATCCTTATGACGTATTTTACTTGAAGTTAATCTTTTGAATATTCATTTGGTCGCGTTTGTGTTTTGGACAGTTTCATTGGTTAGTTCATTTTTCGCGGCTCTTGTGATTTTCTTTGTCCGACTTGGGCAGATACACTAAAGATTTCGAACAGTACAGTTGTGTTTTCCGCCATGTTCATCACATTCGTCAATTCTGATATTCTGATCTAACACTATTGATTTTCACTCTGGACAACTGTTATTTTCTTTTATGCTGATTTTATGTTAATTTATATGTTTTTATATTCGGTAAAAAGCTCTCTAGAGCCTGTGTTTTGTATGTCATATGTGTTGCCGAATCGAAATAAAGTTTTCTTACATCGACATTAGGGACCGAGCATTTAACCCGGACGGGGGGGGGG
>MJUU01002503.1:8146-27310 GCA_002080025.1 Modiolus philippinarum | reverse complement strand
TGCCAGAAGGAAGAAGAAAGATCTATTGATGTAAATATTTTAGGTTTCATCTCGCCTAATGTGTCAAAAACATCATTTAAATTTGGGATTGGAAAACTTAAAGGGGTTGTTTGTAAGTTTAGTTTTCTGTAATCACAGCAAAAACGCCATGTATTATCAGGTTTCTTTGTTAAACAAATTGGGCTGTGCCAAATAGAGTTTGAAGGTTCTATGATTTTGTATTTTAACATATCCTCAATTTGCTTTTCAATTTCCTTTTTAATATGCGGAGCAGCTCTATGTGGCGGCAAAGTAACTGGAGGACTGTTGCCAGTGTCAATTTCATGAAAATGGGCATTTGTGCATCCAATTTCCGATAGATCTGTCGCGAAAACACTTCTGTTTTTATTTACATATTTTCTTAGTTTTTGTTTTTGTTCATCAGTTAAGTCTGAATTTGACAGATCTATGTTCAAATCTTGTTGTTTTGCTTTTCGTGATCTTTCAATGTTATTTACATGTACCTTAGTTTCATTTAGGTCTTCAGACCAATCTTGAACGGCATTTTTATCTATTTCAGAGATTAAGGCAACAATTTCATTTTTCTTTAGTATGACCTTTTCTTCATTTGGATTTATTACTTGCATTACAGCCATGTTATTTATACATGTGACTAGACAAGCAGTACCAAGCGCACATTTATCTATCAACTCAGAAGAAGGTTCCAAAAGTATTTGTTTTCCTGAAAAACGTTTTGGAATTTTGACTGAAATAAGAGACATTTTCTTTGCCGGAAGTTCAGTATATTTCTCAATTTTGGCCTCATTCTGACTTGTGCTTATGAGTGCTACTTCTGCTAGTCCGTCATGCAAATAAAGAGTCTTTGTAGCATAGTTAATATTTGCTTTGTTATCTCCTAAGAAATCATTTCCTAAGATTAAGGAGTATTGAATATTGTCGATTACAAGAAGGGGCTGATAAATGGTTGTACCATCATTAAATTTTATTGGAAGTTTGACTTGGCCTTTTACTCTAATTTGTTCACCGCCTACTCCATAAATATTGTTAACTTTTGAAATTTTAACTTTTGCTTTATTCTTGTCAAGTTTATCAAATAAGTACCCCGATATGCAAGATACTGAAGCACCTGTGTCTACTAGACCTTTAATTTGATGCCCAAGAATGTCAACCTTTACTGTATTCCCTTCCATATTTGTCATAAAATTGACACGCATTTGAATTTTCTGTTTATTTTGCCTATTTGTGCCTGTTTTTTTTCTTTGCCTATATTCACTTCGGTCTCTATTTACGCTATCACTTCTATTTATTTTTCTATTCCCTATATTGTCTTTATTCCAATTATAATTTATTCTATTGTTTCTTCCAAAGTTTTTATCTATTCTGTTATTTGTGTACAAATTTCTATTTACTTCGTCATTCCCATTCATGCCCCTATTTATTTTATAACTTTGGCAAAAGTTTATTTTATCATCTTTATTCCAGTTACTATTCATTCTACTTTCTCTGATTAAGTTACTGTTTATTCTACTTTCTCTGTTCAAGTTACTGTTTATTCTACTTTCCCTGTTCAAGTTACTGTTTATTATACTTTCTCTGATAAAGTTACTGTTTATTCTACTTTCTCTGTTTAAGTTGCTGTTTATTCTACTTTCTCTGTTCCAATTATCATTTTCCCTATTATTTCTGTTTAAGTTTCTACTTATTCTATCATTTATTTTTAAGTTTCTACTTATTCTATCATGTATTTTTAAGTTTCTACTTATTCTATCATTTATGTTCAAGTTACTCTTTTCTCTATTTGAGATACGATACACATGCACATTTATTCTACTATTTCTGTTTAAGTTTTTATTCACTTTAGTTGGGTCATTTCTTTTTATAATATTAAAGCAAGCCTTTGCAACATGTCCTAGCTTTCTACATTTAAAGCATTCTTTATTTCTAGCTTTACACGACCCTTTCTTGTAACAAAACCAGTTACCACAAAACTTACAAGAATTGTTTTGATTTTTGGTAAATGACGTATTGCTACAAGCCTGTTTTTCTTTATTTTCATTTACTTTTGATTCAATCAAATTTATTGTCTCACCATTAGCATTTAATTTATTTTCACAAAGATTTTGATTTTCTAAATCTTGCGATTTTATACAACTTTCATTTGCTTTTACAACTCGTTCTGCAATTATTGCAGCTTGTCTTAACTCTTTTAAATTTTTAGGCCCGCTAATTAATGTATATTGAAGATTCTGGGCGGTTTTAACCATTATATTATACAGATAATGTTATTTGGACAAATACCACAAACCTTAAAATAAATCTTAATATACTAGTAACTTATTTATTTTCATGAACATCAATACTATTTATTAATTGATCATTATATTAATTAACTATTATGTATAGGACAAACCATAAGTAACAAAATAATAATAACATTATTACTAATATTATTTATTTTGTATTATTATTATTTATGTAAATTAATCTTCTTTTCAATATAATTGATATTTACACAATGATGTCCTCTTGTTATATTAGGAGAGCACTTAAATAGGCCTAGCCTGATGTGCAATCCCTTTGAACCTTGTTTGTATATTTTAATATATAATTATGTTCAATAAAATATTTTTGAATTGAATTGAATTGAATTGAATTAATGTACTTGTCTTTAATTTTTGTAAAAATCCCCTATTTGCAAAATAAAATTCTAAATTTTCAGGCAACGGCACTTCTTTTGCAAAATTTCTTACTCTATCTAAAAATTCCAAAACACTTTCATTTTCAGTTTGTTTAATTTCTAACTCTATATCATCTTTATAATTCGAAAATCGCTCTATAAATTCATTTTCTAAATTAACTGTGTTTTCTTGACTGTTTTCATGTAACCCCTCAAACCAAACTTTAGCGGATCCTTTCAAATAAAACGGCAAATAATGACACGCGCTTTCATTCGAAATATTATTGATTTTGATCCATTTTCTAAAGTATAGTAACCAGTTTAAAGGATTACCCGACCCATTGTACACAGGAGGTCTAAATAAATTATTATGAAAATGTACATTACCTTGTTGTTGGATCATGTTTTCTTTTTCGTCTCGTCCCGCTCGATGTTCTTCATTCAGTTCTTCTTGAAGTTACCATGCCGAGGTACCGCAATCAGTCCATTTCACTCCACCAAAATATTATGCCGTGTATTGGGGTTGTTTGTTTCTCATGTTCATTTCTCCAATACACCGATGTTAATCTCGTTATGTCGGGAACCTATCTCACTTCTGATCTTACATCTGTGTAGGGAATCTAGCTCTTAGTTCGCGTAGCTCATTTTAGGTGTTTCTTGAGCTCGCCCGGACTCGGCATGTTGGGACCTTAAATGGAACAAAATTATCTGTACATGATTTATTGTCCGCAATACATTTTTCTTTCTTTTCAATTATTTACATAAAATTGATCGAAATAAAGAAATACAATAATATACATTTATCACCCCAAATTAACCTAAAAACAATTATCAAAAACCCGTATTATATCCCGTACCAACTTTTGAGCAGCGTATTGGTTTTAAATTTAATTCTAAAATTCACGTAAATTGTGAACATTTATTTTTATTTATTTACAATCTGAGTGTCGTTTTCTGATCAAAAATGAATAATAGATTTAAGGTTTAAAATTTAAAAACAATATAAATTTAACTTGTCAATTTCAAAATTCACAAACGAAATCCTTTACTATTAACTTCAACAAAATTTTAACTTTTAAATACCGAAATATTTACTAACCTTAAATGGAACAAAATTATCTGTACATGATTTATTGTCCGCAATACATTTTTGAAGACAACAAATCATGCACACGTTTATATACCCTTTGCCAATTAAGGTAGACGCTTAATTAATTTTACTCCCTAAATTCAATTTCCTACTCAATTTTGGTTTAACAAAAGATTGTGTCCTAAAGTTTAAAGTTAGCTTGTATGATTTAACACCTATGTAAGTTTCAAGTTTATTTTGCAATTAACATTTTCAGAAAAGTGTCTATCTAATCTTGTCAACAGCTGTTTTAAATAGATTTATTTACAACTTTAAAAGAAAAACTGTTTATTTAGCAATTTGGATAATTTTACCTTATGTTCAATTTGTTTTGTCACACGGTTATTATTAATTGTATGTAAGATTTAGAGTATAAAGTTATTTAATTTACTTATGATGTAAATTTCACATACATTCTCAGGCTTATTTATTCATTAATATATTTATTTCTACGTTTATCTATTTTCAATCTTAAGACTTTAACATTTTTTATTAAGAAAATTATTTTTATTCCGTATATAAAATTTAGACAATTTTCCAACCTTATAAATGCCAAAAACTAATATTTAATCCAGAAACCCTGGGACGTAACTGACATTCTTTACGTTAAAGTGGATATCGACGAGATGTTCTGAACAAATCCGTAAAATTGGCTTTGGATTCCAGTGACTTGAAGACTTTACATATATACTGGCCTCTCACTGATACTGCCGATGTCTACTGAAATACATGACGACATGCTTAAATTTTTCTGACGCTCTGCTTGCTTTATGCCAAACACACAATCATATGGCTTTCTCAGATGTTTTTATGTATGTGATATTTCTTCTTTGTGTATTTTTTATGTGCATGTTTTATTATGTGCATGTATATGTGTATAGTTCTTTGTCTTAACATATTATGTAGACTTTTTGTGTGCATGTTTGAATATATGTATGCAGTTTTATAGTTCTTATGTATCTTAACTTATTCAAGTGTTTATGTGTCTTAACTCATTATGTAGTCGGTTTAAAAAAGCTCTACAGAGCTTTTGTTTTATTGTTGTACTTATCCGACTTTTATATAAAATTTACTTCACTTGACTCTTTGCCAAACCTTTCGGGGAGTTTTGAGTTTGATTTTTCTTCCGTAGTGCGACAGTGTTTTACCAGCAGACTAGATTCCTTGAGCTAGCAGGGGCCTGGGTGGCCGAATGGTTAAGGTAGTTCTACTATCTATTCATCACCACTGCGGTGTGAGTTCGTATTACAAAAAAGGTGTACTCGACTTACAATCGTAAGTGATAAAGTATGTCAGTGACCTGCCCAAGGTCAGTGGTTCTCTCCGGGCACTCCGGCTTCACCCGCCACTAAAACTGACCGTCATGAGATAGCTGGAATACTGCTGAAAGTGACGTTAAACGCCATACCAATCAATCTATCCTTGAGCTAGCCGGCAGTTTAGCGGCGAGCACTCTTTGACCCATCTTTCTAAATTGGTCATTGAGTTAGTAGTCTACCTGTATTGGGTTTTATTCGCATGTTTATTATACTATACGGAAACGGGATAGAGAAAGGGGAGGTTTGGTTACCCATAAACCGGTTTAACCCTACCACTGGCTTTTGCCAGTGCCGGTTGCAAGTCCGGCTATCCCGAGTTCATATCGTGATTTATGTTTGTCTCTTGTTTGCATTATTGTCTTTCTAGTGCAGTTTGCTTGTAAATTATGGCGTGTGATTGTAATTCCCGGCCATTGTAGGTGTTTACTTTATCCTGTTTTTGTAATTCTTAGTGGAAATTTGTCATAAAGATCAAAGAAAGCAGACGTAACTGTGTGCAGTTACTGGTCTGTTATTTTTGCTAGTTGAAAGAAATATATCAGAATAAAGCAAATTAATTTAAACAGAATCCATGCTGATAAACATTATATTTCTTTTTGACCAAAAATGTCATCAATGTCACGAGTTTTTTTTACTGTCACGTGTCTTTCTTTTACCGTCACGAATGTCTCCTCCCACACTAACAAAGATATGAAAGATTTAGCTACTATTGACAGAAAAATGCACTTCAAATTTTATTGATTTATCGAACAGTTACAACATTTTAGTCTGTATTACTTTTTTCATGATTTTATCACCAGAGCTAACACATATAAGAAACTTTTTGGAGAATTTTCTCTTAAAAGATGTGGCGGTATTCAGTGTTCCGTATTATAGTAACTTTTAACAGTGGTTGCTGCTATATCTGAATACTTTTACAGTATTGTCTTTATATGCGTCGATATTCTTCAATGATAAGAATATTTGTTATGCTGGGAATGTGTAAAAATGAAGGTCCTAACCCTATGACGGTAAAGACTAATTTCCACGCTCGATCCGTCATATGTCCATCAAAAATCGAGAATAAATAAAAATTCCATATGAGAAAAGCGTGCCAATCATTTCGTCACGTTTCTGCAAAGCTCGCTTTACACAAAACAAAAAGAAACTAGAAGTGGTGCCATCAGAAAAGATGGCCATCCCCGCACTCACCTGTTTGACACAGAAAACAGTTGTTATAGACCTTTGGGGTATTTTCCTCAACATTTTTAAAAAAATTATTGATAGTCACTATTTTTACTAAGAAAGAATACAATGATATACGGTTGCTCGGTAGAATTTCCAAAAATGAGTTTTCTTTGAGACTTTCATGAAATTTACCCAATTTGGAATCAATTATTTTGAAAATCCAATTGGTGAAAATGATTGACCTAATAGAAACAAATCCTAACAGTATTGTTGCTAGGTAGAATTCCAAAAAATAAGTGGTCTTTGACACTTTCAGGAAATTTACCAAATTTGGAATCAATTATTTTGAAAATCCAATGGGTGAAAATGACTGCTCTAATCGAAACAAGTCCTAACAGTATGGTTGCTAGGTAAAATTCCAAAATATAAGTGGTCTTTGAGACTTTCAGGAAATTTACCAAAATTGGAATCAAATATTTTTGAAATTCAGTTGGTGAAAATGTAAGTTCTAATTGAAACAAATGACTACATGTGTGGTTGCTAGGTAGAATTCCAAAAAATAAGTGGTCTTTGAGACTTTCAGGAAATTTTCCAAAATTGGAATCATATTTCAAAATTCTAAGTATTCAAAATTTTATTTTTTCCAAACTCTTGTAAAAAAAAATGAAAGCATATGCTAAAAGTTAAAAAATATGAGTCTTTAACATTTTCAGGAAATTTACCAAAGTTGGAACCGGAATCAAAATTCAGAAACTTCATTGCACATCTGCAGACTTTATGCAACAATTCTATAACAAAATTAAATCCATAAATCAAAAAATGTAAGAGTTCCATTGAAAAGCTCACATGTGTCAAAATCGACATCTTGGGGCCTCTTGTTTGCATCAAGACTAATTTAAAAAATCCGAAAGCTTATTGCGCATTTGCAGCATATATGCAACAATTCTATAACAAAATCAAAACATTTAATCCAAAAATGAAGGAGGAGTTCCACTGACAAGCTCATAGTTGTCAAAATAGATATCTTGGGGCCTCTTGTTTGCACCAAGACCAATATCAAAAAAAGTGGTATGAATAGATGAAAAGATATGTCAACATCCAATAATTATGGGAATGAAAACCGGGCCGGGGGGGGGGGGGGGAAAAAAAANAAAAAAAAACCAAAGATGACGTTTTTTAAAATCAATAAAAATTTTGAAATACCTGCATATATTTATAGTACTGCTCTTTTAACTTCTCTACCTAGAACTTGTGAAGGAAGAAAAACCGGAACTTTATATTTGTTCCGATTTGTACTCTCCAATTAGAAATAATTGGGAAAATGAAAGTTGTTTCATCTTTCTTGAAAATGTTTATAGCCTGGTAAATCAATAGGTAATACTTAATAATTGTTACATTGAGCAGATTAATGATACAGAAAGATACTGAGAGTTCACAGTAAGATTTGAGTAATCCCCAAACCGCACCTCGCAAGTTGAAAAAAAGTTGAAAGTTCACAATCTTCTTGGAAAGCTTGAAAAGGAAAAGGAAGCATGTTGAGTTGCTTTATTTTTATTTTGAAATGGTAAAATATGAAACCTTGAAAAGATTCAACCGGACTTAGGTATAACACTTTTCAAACTGGCATACTTTCATTTTGTAAAAGATTCAATAGATTGTACAGATCCATGACTGATGGAGAAATATATACATTGTAGCCCTTCTAATCAAATTATAATTTGGTCATGTTGGTAGTGTGACCGGAGATCATGAGTCTTGCTGAAAATCAGTATTTTAACTACCAGTGCCGCCTGCTCTGTGCATACATGTGATAAACTTGTCAGCTGAAAACTGGAGATTTGAAAATTTTCAGCTGGAGTTTTTTCGTCGACCTATTTTTAACCGTTTATATGTTTTCCTCTGATAGTTTTGGTGAATGCAGTCATTTATGCTTCATTATATTTTCTTTGATCACCCCTACATACATGTAGGCCGTTGTTGGAGATTTTGCTTTATGTTAATTTATTAGTAATATTAACAGACTGCTCCACATTCAGAACAACGCATCAGATCATCAAGAATGTCATGTGTTTGATCTGCATGATCTTGGTATTGAGTGACTGATAATTGGTGTCAGGCAAATTGTTGACTATGTAAGTAAGTAAGTAATATTTATTAAACAAATCACTGGCCCATGGAGGCATATAACAGTATAAACATATATGATTAGACACAACAAACAAAATTGTAATAAAATTATGAATATTGTAATTTGTTGAAGCGAGTGTGGTCAAATACCTATCCTTCAACAAGTTGCAATGGCAATTCTATAAATTCAATAATATACATGTACTTAAAAGAGAATAAGCATAAATAAAGTCATACCTATCCCGTTTCAACCGCACAGCAGAGTCGTTTCATCATGTGTCAGATAATTTGATGTGGTACTTTTCTTTTTAATGAATTATTTAATTTTTGTAAATATGGTAATTATGAAAGATCAGATTTTGTAAAATTTCAAGCAAACGGTGCTTAAAACACTTATTAATGCTTATTTTTATTTGATAAATAAGTTTTAATGCCTAAAAGAATTGGCAGAAATAGCATAAAATCTCAACAGTACTGAAAAATATTCAGAATAGTTGAAGACAAAAAATAAAGGCGTATTTTCGCAAAAAAATCATCATAAAAACGATGATCTATGTATCTATTTAGTACAAAAACACAAAAATTGGGAGTTCTTGCAATGCAAAACTCTACTTTTAAAGACATTTGATCTTAAAAATCATACAGGTAAAGCTAGATTGACAGGTGACTGAAGGTAATGATTGCCGTTAGTTGTTCATTGACCCGTGGAAATATACATCCCTGGCTATAAAGTTGTCAATTAGCAGTAATTGTTATGTAATCATCACCACTCATACCCTAATTAGCCTTCTCATTATGTTTATCTGTGTCACCTGTATTGATTCTTAAGAGTTACTTGGAGTTTTTCTCAACAAAAAATAACGAAAATGGCGACTTGAAATTTTCGTTGTTGAAACTTTGAAAAAGCGGAAGATCTGAAAAGAAAACGGGAGGGACGGAAGAGGGGCAAAAAAGCGGGAGATTTTGGCCTCCCGTCGGGAGGTTCACATGTATGTCTGTGGATTGAACCCTGGATCTTTCCTTCATGGCCAGTGTCGCTACCAATGCAATTGTAACAGATGGGCTAGATGTATTAGTCCATTCTGGGCGTGCAATGGTCAGTACTTCACCCCAAGCTTATGTGAGGATACAGTGAGATCACAGGGACACTATATATCTACTCCTACAGTTATATATTGTCTCTGATTGTAATCGTTGAAACTGGAACACTGACTAAATGAGCAAGATTAATTAAGTTAAAAATTATGTTTATTCCACAAATATTATTTCACAAAAGTGAATAACAAAAACAATTCTGACAAAAAAAAGTCAGTTGCAAAAAAATGTCATCAAGAAAAAGTGCATAAAAAGTAGCACCATGTAACAAAAATATAAATATGGCAGTATGTCAAGTAATTCTTCTCAAAAAAATGAAGAATAAATTAAATAAATAGGAAAAATATCCCAAAAACAATAAAAAAAATACCCTAATCAAAAATCTCCTAACTTCCCGTTGTGTTATAAATAGAAAGTGATCCCTATGTGTCGTGAGATGGTCCCTACGATCAATAGACTAGTGAGCACATACTTTTCTGAAGTGCAAGGTCAACTACTCGGTCAACAACTGGGACGTTCCTGTGTAATATGTAGCCCTGGTCAAACTGATGCAGTTCAAGAGGGAGAGTGTGACCTGATGGCAGGTCGGCTCTGTCTGCATCTGAAGTTAAAGCAAAATTCTGTCTCTTTTATACTCTGGAGAACAATAGAAAGGGAAACCTTGACCGACAGTATCGTTTAAAATACGGGTAAGATACGAGAAATACGAATGAAACTTTAAAACTAAAGAAAGTATTGGCCAAAACTGACCACTTAACAAGAAGATAGTAAAATGGCTAAAGCATACGAACTTCCGGTTTACACGGTGAACATCTGAGGGAAAAATATCAGAAAAAACAGCCCAAATCCCAGTAGTAATTCCTATTTTAGTAAGTGAAATGTGTCAAAGTCATGTAGCCCTACATGCACATGAAATTTGGGTGCAAAATGCATTTTAATAACAGAGAACAAAAACCAGTCTCACTACATACCTCCCTCCTTAAGAGCAATTTTAAGAAGTAAAATTGTTCACAACAAATAAAGTAGTGATGACATTAAACTATGATATGAAAACATTTTAAGTAAACAAAAACACATTATTGTAAAAATCAATAATGTAAGATATTGATTATTAAATATTTACAACTTGCAGAAATGACAATTAATTCTTTACTTAAAAATTTATTGATAAATTTTTTGTTTTTTGTAGAAAATCCTACTTATTTCAAAAAATAGAAAATTTAGAAATAAAATAAATTTACCCTTTAAAATTTATAAAAGCATAAGTACTAGAATTTTTTTTTTCAACACATATCAAATATCAAAATTCAAAAATATTTACAGTAACAACATCATAAATAAACAGTGTCAATGTACAAATAACTCCCTTTCATAATCTTCAGTTTCCTTCCTTTCTGTTAGTTTCTGAGCCTCTGAGTTTACAGCACACTCCCTATGGTACTTCTGTTGAAAGGCTTTTCCTCCTCCAGGCGTTGTCTCCTCTCCTCAGGGGTTCCCAAATGTGGAAGCGTCCCCTGGGTGAATATACTCAGCATTTTCTATGTATACTGACAAAATGTTAAATTTCACCTGTGCTTTTGTAATATTATGGGATGACATAAGGTGTCTGGATAGTCTGCCCTTGATTTCAAAGCACTTACGGCATATCTTGCATTTGAAAATCTCCCGTTTCTGGCGTTGGACATGTAACCAATGACTTGTCAACTCCCCGAGGTTTCCATATTTTACCAATGATGAACACCTTCTCACCATGCAGTACTGGCCTGCTGGATTAAAAACTGGCTGTAAAGGTCTGACTACGTCGGTGTCGGGAAACAACTGGAGTTCTCCATCTGCCATTCTGAAACTATACGAACTACTATTAGATTATGTCGGAAAGAAACATTTAAAATATATATATAAATGCTGCCTTACATACATATCGATGTATGTTTTTTTCTTTCTTTCAGGAAACTTCCTATAAAAAAATACAAATATAATAATTATACATATCTACATATCATTATATTAATATGCGTCATCAAATACCCATATATTTACATCCTATATACATTGAGTTGCAAACATTTTTTTTTTTTCATGGAGAGTACCTCTCTCTAGGTTTTACCACTCTCCCAGTACGAGTTCTTACAGGTTCTGGTGTACTTGAAACAATAGGTTGAAAAGTGTCTTCAACATCGGAATTGTCTATGTTTGGTGTGAAATTTGTCGTACTGTTTTCTTGTGTTATATCATTAAGTAAACTTGTCTCCTTCAGAGTCCAATTGGGTGGCGGATTCCTACCCAAATATTGTTTCAGATGATCTACATGTACATTTATTGGTGTAGTATTTTCATCTATTTAAACTTTGTATGTTACGTCACTCTGTAATTTTTTTCTATAACTAAGTACGGACCTGTCCAACCCAAAATCAAAATTTGATTTTTTTTAGGAGGATACCATCTCCAAACCCATGAATTTGGTTCCTATGACCTAACTTTAATACCTCTATCGTAGTACAATTTTTGTCGCTTTGCCGCTTGCCCTGAGTGTTCATACACTAAACAAAAAGCATCTCTTAAGGCATTTTTTACCCATTCTACATATTCAATGGGACAAAAGTCATTTTGACCTGTAGGTAAACCAAACATTAAGTCTACTGGACATCTAATTTCTTGTCCTAACATCAAACTATTTGGAGTACATTTGGTAGTAGCATGGATAGTACTACGATAAGCCATCATTATATAAGGAATATGATCATCCCAGTCATTTCTGTGATCGTTAACGAACATAGAAAAACATTTGTTTAAGGGTCCTATTGTATCGTTCAACTAAACCTGAGCATTGGGGTCTATAAGGGGTGGATCTAGTTTTTTGTACACCTAATTTTTGACATATGATTTGAAATAAATTAGATTCAAATTCTCTTCCTTGGTCGCTGTGTATGATTACAGGACAACCAAATCTACATATGAATTCTGTGATAACTTTGTCAGCCACCGTCATTGCCGTATGGTTAGGAACAGGGTAAGCCTCCTTCCATTTAGAAAAATAATCACCTACCACTATAATAAATTCATTCCCATTTTCAGTAGGGGGTAGGGGTCCCACTATATCTATCTCTATCCTTTCTAAAGGAGCGGTACTCTGGGATTGTCTTAAAGGGGATTTTCCAGTCAGGGGCGCTACTTGAGCAAGTGATTTTAGAATCACTTATTGAAGTGATCAAAGCAGAAAATTCACATGTAATTTGATACTCCATTTTCTACATTTTTTTTAAATCACTTAAATAAGTAATTATAGAAGAAAACATTTGATCACTTATGTAAGTAATTTAAACTTGTTTTCTTGATTATTTATTGAATATATATTTTTTAGGATTAAAAATTTATGATTTTACATGAAAAAAAATAGCATCAAATGTCAAACCTCTCTTTTCCTTAATATACATGTCTGTTTTTACTGCTTACTGAAAATTAGCATTATTTGAAATATTTGGTAAATGAGAGCAAATCAGTCCATTTTGAAATTCTAAAAGTAGAATGTGTATATTATACAACTAAGAATTGTTACACTTAGTCTTAGACAGAGAATAGATAATGAGAAATTAATTATAGAAAAATTCCCAAGAGGGTTTTTTAAGGCTTCTGCGCAGTAACTTACTGGTCATGCCCACTCTTGAAATTGATATATAATAAAAATGAGATAACTGATCTATAGGAGGAAATTACAGAAAAAGCTGTCATTACATGGAAAATTGATGAAATTTGCATTTGAAGATCAAAGGAAACGTCGAAATCACTTATAAAGGTGATTACTGAAATTGATTAATTATTCAAATAAGTGATAACAATATCACTTGTTTAAGTAGTACCCCTGACTGTTTTCCAACACCAGGTCCGGGTTTACATCGGGCACACAGGTCACACTCTAAACACCATTGTTTTATATTTTCTGTGATTCCGGGCCAATAAAATCTATTTCTAATGGCTGGCAATGTACGGTCTCTACCAAAATGGCCTGCTATTTTGTTGTGATGTAACTGATGAAAAATTACCTCCCTTATCTGGGTAGGGGTAACCAATTGAAAAATTTTAGTTCCATCATCCTTGACAAAAATCTTATATAGAATTCCATCTTTAATTTCTAATAGTTCCCACAACCCCCAAAGAATTTTAGCTTCTAGGTGTAAGTTTGTTATTTCTTGTCTAGGAGGTTTTGTTTGGTTATTATTTGATTTATGTTTTAATATATCTCCTATGGCAGGGTCTTTTTCTTGCATGATTTTAATTTCTTGAAGACTCCAAAAGTCTAACCAATTAGGTTCGGAAGGAGATTGAGTGATAGTGCTGACAATGGATTCTAATAATTCATTTTCTTCAGTCACTGCTTCAGGACAGTATCCTGGATGAGTCTGATGGCAAACTCTGCATTCAACATTTCCATCAGTGTGACCTTGGAAATTAGAATCAACTTTTGTCTTTGGATAGCACTCATCACAATCATCTCTTTTACATTTACGGATAGGTATTCTCGATAAAGCGTCCGCGTTTGTATGTAAAGCACCTCTTCGATATTGGATTTCAAAATTGTAATTGTCTAGGATGCTGATCCATCGAGCAACCATTCCTTCAGGTTCTTTGAAGTTGCGTAGCCATGTTAACGAGGCATGATCCGTTCTGATTATAAACTTCCGTCCCCATAAAAAGTGTCTGAACTGTCTTACGAAGGTTACTACTTCAAGAAGTTCGCGTTTGGTTACACAATAATTTCGCTGGCTTTTGCTGAGAGTACGACTCACGTAAAAAATAACTTTTTCTGAATGTCTTGTACCTGTGATAATACGGCCCCTATTCCCGATAAACTAGCGACGTGTCTAAGATGAACATTCCATCATCATTTGGAAATGATAAAACTGGGGAAGAGGTTAACATAGATTTTAGTTCATTAAAAGCTAATTCACATTCTTCAGTCCATTTAAATGGTTGATTTTTTCTTGTTAATTTAACCAAAGGGTCAGCTATGGCTGAAAAATTGTTCAAAAACTTTCTATAATATCGACAAAGTCCTAAGTAACTTTTTACTTCAGTAACATTTTTAGGTTGAGGCCAGTTTTTAACACATTCAATTTTGGATGGGTCACATTGTACTCCTTTTTAGCTCGCCGGGACGAATGTCCGGAGAGCTATTGTCATACCTCCGGCGTTGGCGTCTTCAGCAAAAACTTTAAACTTGCTTCTGGAATAGAGACGTTAAGAGATGGGATGTTGATATTTAGTATGTGGCTTCCTTGTGATGAGAGCTTTCTTGTGGAACCATATTTTAGACATTTTGACCTTGACCTTGCCCCTAGGGCAATATATAAAAAACTTTAACCTTGCCTCTAGAAGGCAGGCTTTTAGTGGTAGGGTGTTCATATTTGGTATGTGACTTCCTTATGATGAGAGCTTTCTAGTGGTACCATATTTGTAGACATTTTGACCTTAACCTTTCCCTGAATGCAATTTTTGAAAAACTTTAACCTTGCCTCTTGAAGGTAGGCTTTTACTGGTAGGGTGTTCATATTTGGTATGTGACTTCCTTATGATGAGAGCTTTCTAGTGGTACCATATTTGTAGTTTCTAGTGGTACCATATTTGTAGACATTTTGTCCTTGACCTTTCCCTGAGGGCAATTTTTGAAAAACTTTAACCTTGCCTCTAGAAGGTAGGCTTTTAGTGGTAGGGTGTTCATATTTGGTATATGACTTGCTTATGATGAGAGCTTTCTAGTTATACCATATTTGTAGACATGGTGACCTCGACCTTTCCTTGGGGCAATTTTTGTAAAACTTTAACCTTGCCTCTAGAAGGTAGGCTTTTAGTGGTAGGGTGTTCATATTTGGTTTGTAACTTCCTTATGATGACTGCCTTCTTCTGGTACCATACTTGTAGACATGTTGACCTTGACCTTGCCCTGAGGGCAATTTTTTTAAAACTTTAACTTTGCTTCTAGAATTAAGATGTTTAGTGGTAGGGTGTTCATATTTGTTATGTGAGGTCTTTCTAATGGTACCATATTTATAGACATTTTGACCTTGACCTTGCCCTGAGGGCAATTTTTTAAAAACTTTAATTTTGCTTCTAGAATTAAGTTGTTTAGTGATAGGGTGTTTATATTTCATATGTGACTTTCTTGTGAAGAAAGCTTTCTTTCGAATTTATTGTGCATTGAGGTTACTGGAATCCCCGGTGAGCTGTGTTGTCCTATGACAACTCTTGTTCAGAGACCAAATGACCAAGAAATGCAACTTCTTCCTAAATAAAAAACACTTGGACGGTTTTAATTTTAAATTTGCATTTCTTAAACATTGGAAAACAAGTTTATGATTTTCAAAATCTTCTTCAAACGTTTTCCCAAAAATAATAATGTCATCTATGTAACATAAACAGTGCTTCCATTGCAAATCTCCTAAAATAGTTTCCATCATTCTTTGGAAAGATTGTGTGGAAGAATTTAAAACCCCCCATTGGCATAACTTTGAATTGAAAAAGTCCTTTGTGTGTACTAAATGCTGTTTTTGGTTTGTCAGATTCATGACGGACCACTTGCCAGTAACCGCTATGGCAGTCTACCGTGGATACCCATTTTATTCCATTTAATGAATCTAGGCAGTCGTCAATTTTGGGAAGGGGGTAGGCATCAAGTTCAGTTACTAAATTTAATTTTCTAAAATCAATACAGAAACGTACTGTACCATCATGCTTTTTGGCTAAGCATATAGGACTAGACCAAGGGCTATTACTTGGTTCAATGAGATCTTTTCTTAATAAAGTTTCCAACTCTTTTTCAACTACAGGTCTTAAAGCAGGAGCTATTCCTCTAGCAGGGACTTTTATAGGTTTTGCAGACCCTGTATTTATCATCAGTCCTTCCTATCATACCATCTGGTCCAACAAAAACATCTTGAAATTCTGTTTATAATTTTTTTAATTGTAGTTTATTGTCAGATGTTAAATCATTAGATGCTTTATTAAGCAGATCTTGTTAATGTTCTGGTTTTGTGTCATTGAGAACACTTTTATTCATTTTATCTTGTAAATTCTCACATTTGTTAACTAATTGAACAGTATCTATTGTCCCTAATGTTATGTTTTTCTTCAATTTTACAAATTTATCATTCATGTTTAATGCAGACATGATAATTTCCTTACTTGAAGTATCATTTACAGACTTGGCAAAAAATAAACCTGTTTTTTCTTGCAAATTTTTATCAGGTTCAATCATACCATAATCATCTTCACAGTCATCTCGTATGTAACCTTTTATAAACATNTATGGGAGTTTATATTGGTAAATTTTAAAATAAACCGAAAGTATGTCGCGCGTTTTCACACGCTTTTTGGTATCTCGTGTCATGTCATGACATGATTTTTCATTGTCAGAGGTTGGCAACTATGCTGAATACCATACCATAATCATCTTCACAGTCATCTCGTATGTAACCTTTTATAAACATCTCTGTACGAGGGGTGGATAACTCTTTTCTTACTAAGTTTTACTCTAGCACAAGTGTTGTTTGTGTATCTTAGCAGATTAACGTCCTTTCTGTTTATTATTAATTTTGCTTCTGAAAGCTTTAAATCGCAACCATGATTTTGTAAAAAATCCATTCCCATGATACCAGGAATCTTTCCTAATTTGGCAATTATAACATTTTGGGGGAAATTATAATTTCCTATTTTTAGGTTTAATTTGATTGTACCTTTAATGGACATTTTACTGCCATCAGCTGCATGTAGAGTTGATGCATCTCTGGTCAAATCTGACAGCCCTATTCCTAACCTATCTATTATATCTTTAGATAATATGAGGATAGGTATAACCTATGTGGAAGCGAAGCTGAATTCACTCGGTGAAAAACTGTTCAGTGTATACTGATCTATACTGTAGGCCTTCCCTTTGTCAGTGTTTATCAGGGACAATAGGAAGATGGCATTGGTAGAACAAGAGGGGAGGATCTGGCTCATGGACCCCCTTTTTATGAAAAAAAAATCACGCTGAATAAACGCAAAAAATCAACAACAAAAAATCACTGGAACTACAATCTCCTTAAACCCAAATGGAACCACCCTTTTCTGAAGCACAACTAATGATCCACCCGGTAATGGATATTACAGCTTGAATATTTTCATGTGATGTAGCTGTGACTCCTTGTGTCATGCGTTGTCAAACAGTAGAATACCGAAGGAACAAAGGAGTGAAATTTACAAAAATCGAAGTCCAAAGACATGGCCAAAACGAGATGACAGAAAAAAATCACGTAAGACACAAAACAATGACGCTATCTCGGGCAAAAGAATAAGAACATGTTCTAACTGTTCGGTGACCAAACTTGTGCGTTTGGGATTGAGCAGGGACTATATATAGTTAGCTATATATAGTCCCTGGATTAAGTATCTAATTCTGTTACATAAGCTAGTATATGATGCTTCTCATTATAAGTACGGCAACTGAAACGTGACTTACACTCTGCAGTTTTGTGGTTTCGTAGACAATTAATGCACAAATTACTATTACGGACAAATGACAAACAATAACATCTCCAGAAGCACTAGTTTCAGAAAAAAAAATACCCTCCGAAGCAAGTGCCTGTGTGCCATTCACCACGGCGATTTATAACAGACAAACCGCGGTATTAACAGACCAGACTGCAGTCAAATTTGGGCTTGCATTGGACAATTCATATATTTCCCTTACGCTGCATGTGTTCAAAGGTTAAGATCAAATAACGATTATTGTTATTCAGTGGTAAAAATCAAGTAAACAGGTTTGTCCGCCAATGAAGACGAAACAGTACGACACAACTGATTCATCCAAAAATATAGTATTTGAAGATTGTGAAATGAATTTGTGTTTAGAAGTCGGTACGTGAAAAGAAGCTCTGAGCATTATTGATAGATATCGCCAACATAAAAGAGTTTGTTTATATAATATGACAAATATGATTCCCAGGCAAAAATTACACTGCTATGATACTTAACTTCATGTCTATCAGCTTTCATACATCTTTCGCATTTTTGGACTCCCAATGTTTTAATTTTCTCTGCACTGAACACAAGGGCTTGTTACGAAATAATGATAAAAAATTAAACTTAGCTAATATCCTTAAAGTGTGTGTGTTTTTTTTATTTTTTTTTTTGGGGGGGGTAGGTTTATTTATTCATTTTTTATATTTTATTTTATGCATTTTTTTGCTATCGCCGCTCTTATAATACTGAATTAATTCCTTGACACTGAACATGGGGTAGGATGCCTAAGGTTACCCATTTATTTGTTAGTTTGTATCTAAATGCACGTCTGGAATTGTGGGATCCTTTGTTTTTGTCCATTATTTACACGGTGTATCAATACTGTGACCCGTCCCCACTCTTCCCTACTGAGTAACCTCTCCCAGCAGTTACTGGTATTATTAATTTATATCAGAGAGATAAAGCTTCTAATTGACTATATGCATTTCTGCATTGCCTCCAAATCTCAAATTTTAGACCTTAAATTATGCACTTGCCCTTACGTTCCTGCCATTAATCAAAAAAATATTTATTGGTATTTCATTGATTGATTCAATTTCAAATATTTTATATCAATAAAATAAAATTGAAAAAAAAAATGATCATATAATCATTAA
>MJUU01002502.1:67950-80791 GCA_002080025.1 Modiolus philippinarum | reverse complement strand
ACCTAGCAACCATACTTAAAATGTTTGTGTAGTTTAGGACGAACATTTTCATCAATTGGATTTCAAAAATATTTGATTCCAATTTTGGTAAATTTCCTGAAAGTCTCAAAGACCACTTATTTTTTGGAATTCAACCTAGCAACCATACTTAAAATGTTTGTGTAGTTTAGGACGAACATTTTCGTAATTGGATTTCAAAAATATTTGATTCCAATTTTGGTAAATTTCCTGAAAGTCTTAAAGACCACTTTTTTGGGGAATTCTACCTAGCAACCATACTTGAAATGTTTCTGTAGTTTAGGAGGAACATTTTCATCAATTGGATTTCAAAAATATTTGATTCCAATTTTGGTAAATTTCCTGAAAGTCTCAAAGACCACTTATTTCTTGGAATTCTACCTAGCAACCATACTTAAATTGTTTATTTAGTTTAGGAAAAACATTTTCATTAACTGGATTTCAAAAATATTGATTCCAATCTTGGTAAATTTCCTGTAAGTCTCAAAGACAACTTATTTTTTGGAATTATACTTAACAACCATATATCCTACAATTCTTTTAGTAACAATAATGATTATCAATAGGTCGATTTAAAAAATAATGAAAATAATGTGCCAAGGGTGTATAACAACTGTTTTCTGTGTCAAACAGGGAGTGCGGGGATAGCTGTCGTTTCCGACAACATCTAGTTTTTAAATTATTGTTGATAGTGTCTATGCCCTAGTGTGTCATGACTTTAATTCTTGTTTGTTCATCACCTCAAATTTTAACATAATGTTTCTTAATACAGGATTAAGGCTGCATTCTAGTTTATGGATTCTCGATCATCTATTCCAGAATAAGAGACCCAAAGGAGCAAATATTGTAATTTTCACATAAAGGGTATTGATTTTGGGCCTGCAATTAGCAGAATCAACATGTCAATCATCATTGCCGTCTATATTTTTGTTAATCAGTAATGCAGAATGAGGCCATATTTTTAGAATATCTCATCTGCATGATCCAGTTGTGTACTTCGTTGGGTTGTCCAATTTCACGCAGTGATGACATATAGGACCTCTTATCCATCGTCTTTGGTCCTTTGTAGTCTGTCATTGGCATCACAAAAAATTTCAGTCAGATTTTTCTCAGAAACCACATGTCTCAGCCTTCTGCAATTTGGCATGGAGTATCAGTATGGGGGCCTTCACCAATGTAAGAGAGTGTGGAATCCCTTCTATGCCCACATCATGTTTGATCGAACTTAAAATATTTTTTTTTTTTTTGCATCTTGAAAATTTCTGTCGCATTTTTCTTTGCATCTTGAAAATTTCTGTCGCATTTTTCTTTGCAACTTGATAATTTCTGTCACATTTCCTCAGGAACCACATATTAGAAACTTGAAACCTTCACCAATCGCTAGCTGTAGGAGCTCGAAGTTACCACGGATTGATATATACAATGTACGGGAAACGAACGATAACTCTCACTTTAGCAGTACCATCCGCAAAACTGATTATGTAAAATGTGAAGAGCCAAATATTGAATTTTTGAGTCAATAAACCCAAGGTAAATTATAGCCATTCCTTAACTAAAAACGTTACTGAGCATGACCTCTGACTTTACCCCTAGATCAATTGGAGTAGCCCAAGGTAATTATCTATGTTTCCAGGTAAACTGTCTTGTTTATAGGTCATTTGTGAGTAGAATTTGTCTTCACACTTTAGGAGTTTCATTTGCTACAAGAAATCTATCAAACTGATTAAACTACTTCAAAGGGATTAAAATGAAGAGAAAAGTTGGGGATAGTATCAGAGTTTTTTTTCTATGGGTTATAAATCATTTGCAAGAAATAGATTTTACTGGTCTTAATTTCATAGAACCTGACTGTATTCCTTTTATAACTTGCAAAATTAGAAAAACAAACATAGTGCCATCCTAAAAATATTAAGATTTAGGGAGCAATTTTTGGGAGACTTATTTACAGTAAATTAATACCCAACCAGGCAATTTTCAGTCTAATTTTAAACAGATTTCCTTCTTTTTTTTTCAGATAAAACCATAATGACATTACACCACTTTACTGTAAAAAGTTATTGTTGTATAAACATGTAATAAGAATATAATATCTATTCAGAATAAGAAATAAAGGCAAAAAAGTTTGATACCACCCCCAGGTATCACTCATTTGTATTGTCAAGTTTTCTTTCTGTATCAATCAACTCATCACTTTGAAGTTATTTAATCAGTTTGATAGAATTTTTGTAGGTAAGGAAACTGGTCAGCTTTGATGGTGAGCTGTTTTTTTAAGATGTGTTCAGTGTGAATCAGTTTACCTTCAGGGTTTGGAAACTAGTTTGTAGAGTTGCAATTCAATTATGGGTAAAGCTAGAGGTTATCCGCAGTAACATACAACTGTTCTGTATTACTCTAATAGAGTCCCGTGATAAAGTATATGATCACTGGCCATCTTGGACGAGGTACGAACTTAAAATTACAAAATATGACTGAGGAGATGACCAAACAACTATTATGATAAAATCGAGTATAAGCGAAAATATGTGACATTTCAAAAATTTTCAAGTGATTTCAGAGATCTTTGAATGCGGCATTTCCCCACCCTATGGCATAGACATTATCAACAATAATTTAAAAATGAATGTATGAGTTCATGAGAAAATACATTAAAAAGTAGAGAGACCCTAACCAAAATCCTAGCCCTATAATTAACACATGATACAGGGATGAGCGGGAGTAGTACTTTTGATCAAAGAGCTTGAACCTGGGTGATGTCAAACACTTTTGCCTTTTCCTGTAAGCTGGCATAAAAAGCAAATTATTGAATACTGTTTTTGAAAACTATTAGAGTAATTTAAAATTGCAAATCAAGATGGTGATTTATGAGGGTGGTACTATGTCAAAACCATGGTATACTTACTATCGTTACCTCTTTTCTATAGCCTCGGATCATTTCATCGACTCATGAAACTAAGGATTTGGCTTGTCCAAAATTTGCAAAGAATAAAATTTTGGTCGTAATTTAGACAATATACATTTAAAAGAATCTGACCGTCTGCCTGTATTTTATTTTTACAGGGGTGCCTTAATTTTACTTTTAAACAAAAAGGGTTTGTTGTATGAAATGATCTCGATGGTTTAAAAAAAATCTCTGTATTTTCTTATTTACAACAACGCTGACGTATAAACAAGAATGCCCCAAAGATTCAATTAAAAAAAATGCCTCGTATCAAAGAATTACGGTATTTTCCCTTTCCAAATTTTAGCCTACCTGTTATAGTAAATCTGATTTTTTGCCATCACTTTGCATCCGTCGCCCGTCCGCCCATATTCCATCTTTGACTTTTCATTCAAAGTTTGTGTCCCCTGAAACCAGTACATTTAAATCAACTTGGTCACAATTGTCCTTGCCGTGATGATCCCTTCAAATTTTGTGACTCTTATGGACAAGATGGCCATCCGGGTGGGGAAATGCCGCATTCAAAGATCTCTGAAATCACTTGAAAATTTTTGAAATGTCACATATTTTCGCTTATACTCGATTTTATCATAATAGTTGTTTGGTCATCTCCTCAGTCATATTTTGTAATTTTAAGTTCGTACCTCGTCCAAGTTGGCCAGTGATCATATACTTTATCACGGGACTCTATTAGAGTAATACAGAACAGTTGTATGTTAACGTTTTTAGTTAAGGAATGGCTATAATTTACCTTGGGTTTATTGACTCAAAAACTCAATGTTTGGCTCTTCACATTTTACATAATCAGTTTTGCGGATGGTACTGCTAAAGTGAGAGTTATCGTTCGTTTCCCGTATATCAATCCGTGGTAACTTCGAGCTCCTACAGCTAGCGATTGGTGAAGGTTTCAAGTTTTTATCTCTTACCGTTTTTGAGATATCGGGGCCCAAAATTCGGAAACGGCCCAAAATACGATTTTTTTTCTAAGTCTAGTACTATAGACGTGTCATATGTGTTTTCGAGGTAACTTTGACCATCTAAAGCGATGGTGACTCTTATAAAGCCCTATCTCTAATATTTGGGGTGTAATGAGGGGGTCCAAATTTTCGGGAATGGCCCAAATTTCAATTTTTCCCAATTAAAGTACTAAAGACATGATATAATATGTTTTCGGTGTAATTTTATGTATCAAAATCGAATGTTGGCATTAATTAAGCCCTATCTCTAATATTTGGAGTGCTACGAGGGGTCCAAAATTTTGACAAGGGGTCATTTGGTGAATTTTTCAAAATATACTTAAATAGTTGTGTGATATATGTGTTCTGGGTATCTTTGCCATTCTAAAATCCAATGGTCATATTTACGAAGTCTTATTTCTTATGGTATGGCTGTTGGGGGTCCAAAATTTTGACAGGGGGTCATTTTGGTGAATTCTAGTATATATTCCAAAGGGGCACTCTGCGTTTATCCAGGCTTGTAACTGGCTACCCTACGGATAGGCCGCATTACCCCCACCCCTTTTCTTCTGTGACTTTACATCGAGTCGTTTCTGTTTTCGATTGGTGGTGGTTCGAATATGTCCAATACGTCATCTAACAGATATTTTCTCTTCACTGCATATTGCCAAGATTCCCTGGTGTCGTTGTCTTCTTCATCTCTTAAACGTTTGGCTGTATCCCTGATCTTTTTGTGAATTGGATCTTTGTTGAAATCATGTGCCCAGAACACCGTTTCCAGGTATTGTTTTCTCATATGGTCTCTAAAAAGTTGATTCATGTCCTCATATGCGGCTAAACGAGCCTTTTCGGAGTCGTGTCCTTCTTCCATCAACTCTTCTACTTTCTTGGTGTATTCTGGATCGACTTTGCCAAATGTTTGATTCACGATCTGCTTCCATGGAGACTCTTGGTCATCTTCATCGTCAGTGCTTTCGTCCGTGGACTCTTCTGGTGTTTTAGAGCCATTACTTTCTTCGTTGCTATATGCAAATTCGTCAGAGTGATTGCTTTCTTCTGATACGCTGGACTCTGTATCCGGTTCAGTTGGCGAAGTATCTTCCATATCGTGTTTCTGATTCTTGTGGCGAACGAGATTGAAGTGACGATTGGTCGTGTATTCACAAAGGTCGCAGTGATACATAATCGACGTCTTCCACTCTCTGGATTCGAAGAACGAATGACGATATTTTACAGAACAAAGCTTTAAATATGGTCAGATTGGGAATGTCGCTGCTCTCGTGCGCGTTTCACTTCTCGTGTGCTCATTTAGCTGCTCGTGCTGCTCGCGTGCTCATCTCGGGAATATCATGTGCTGCTGCTGTTGCTGCTGCAGCCGCTGTGAAGTGGGAAAAGCTAAATATTCGCTGTTTAAGGGTATGCTCGCGTGCTCATTTCGTTGCTCGTGCTGCTCGCGTGCTTATCTCGGGAATATTGCTGCTGCTGCTGCAGTCATTGTGCGGTGGGAGAAGCTACTATTCGCCGTTTAGGGGTATGCTCGCGTGCTCATTTCGCTGCTCGTGCTCATCTCGGGAGAATTGCTGCTGCTGCTACTGTGCGGTGGGAAACGGGACAAATTCGGTGATTAAGGGTATGCTCACGCTGCTTGTTTTCGCTGCTCGGGCTGCTCGCGTGCTCATCTCGGGAATATTGATGCTGCTGCTGCTGCTCTGCGGTGGGAAAAGGGACAAATTCGCTGTTTTTTTTTTTTTTTTTTTTTTGTTTTGTTTTGTTTTGTTTTTTTTGTTTTTTTTTTTTTTTTTTTTATACTAATGAATCTATATCTCAACAGAAAACACAACATATACAATACCGGATGACAATGAGGTAGCACACATAAAAGAGATATCCTTAAAGGGTTAATGCTAAAGAAGTATTAAGTAACGGCGGAAAAGGGAGAGGTTTTCAGACAAATAGAGTCATTTGAGGGATGAAAAAATACAAATCAAAGAAAAATAAATCGGAATAAGTACAATGGAAGAAAAATATGTAACACAAAACGAAGACGGGGGTAGGAGAAAATAAGAAAAGGTAGATTATTCGGAAAAAGAAAACAGTACCATGAACAGTAAAATAAGAAGTAATGGAACAACCTAAAAAAAAGACAATAAGTACACAAGAGATATCGATAACGGTGAGGAATGGGAAGGACTCTACTCAAAACAACGCCCCCCTGCGTCCCACTACTCTCACACAGCTACACTACGTTTGTGGTGCTCTACGTTCAGGACGCTGGAAAACAGGGAAGAAAGTATAAGTCACGGTTGATTGCACGGGGGGTGGAAAAGTGAAATTTAACATATTCCCTATGGGTCCAAAGAGACGAGATTCACTACTACGGAGTAACTGGATTCTTGACCTATTGAAATAAATATATACCACATTAAAAACAAAATATTTATTAAATTGAATTGTATACCTATAATTGTTCCTACAAGACAATTCCTTACCTAAATTTTAATTGACGAAAAGCATTTAACGTAGGTACAAAAGATTCAATATAAACCCAACTTAGCTCAACATCGTTCAATATTGTGATTCCTTCTCAAAGTGTTGGTGTATTGATCTTTTTCGTACAGTATCAAGACTGGTTTGAACGCGAATCAGAACTTGTCCCGTACACATGTCTCTGTGGCCCGGGCTCTGTGGACATTCAGAAATTGAAATACTTTAAAGTATTCGTTTGAATTTAGTTCATGTATTTACTATGTTTTTTTTCACCAGGTATTTCCTTCCGTTGCCTTTTATTCTTTTACTTGCGACATTTCTCTTTTTTTTTATTTGACCGATACGTCATATCAGGGACAGTATATGTGTATACGGTGTTCTCTAAGCCACCTTGGGTAGATGGTTTTAAGTCCACTCCTGTTTACTGACATGTCCCACATCACCAATATTGGTAATCTATTATGCATTTTGGTATGACAACTGCAAAATTGCAGGAAATCGGGATGGCCATATTTAAGGCAGGGGATTCGGGATAAAAATGCCATCGCGACACGGGCAAGGGATATGTAACACTCTGGGTCGGGAATATAGATTTTATGTGAAATTTAACCGTAAGGGCAAAACTGACTTAATTTTGAAATAGATAAGATCATAAACTTCTTACATCAGAATTGAACAAACAATTGAACCAGATTTGCAATTGCAAGCAATAGCTGATGTCGCCCCGACAGCCAATTCGATCGCAGCGCCAAAATCTACCTAGAAATCAATTTTCATTGAAATCGGTCAAAGTTGTAATTTTGACGGCCATCTTGGAAATGTCGGCCATTTTGATTTTTTTTTTGCATGTCCATCTTCTTATGGTGATTCAACTTTCTGCAAAATATGAATGAATTCTGTAAAGGCATCTTTGAGATTTTATGATTTTCATGGAAATTTGACAAATTCAAAACATTGATGTAACTTGGCAGTCATTTTGAAGTTTTTTTTTGGTGGAGATACAACTCATAAGGTGATCCAACTTTGTACCAAATATGAATGAATTCTGTCCAGGCATTTCTGAGAACGAAGCCGGACAAAAATCATTGGAAGATAGAAAGCGGAATAATAATAATAATAGAGAAACAGACAAAAACAATAAGAATTAAGAATTAAGAATTAAGATTGTTTATTCCAATTAATGGTCCCACAAGGGGCATATAAATTTCATACAATGATTATCTTTCATTTCAGGTACACATACATACAAAATTAGACAAGGGACACAAGAATATTTGTGCGGTTATGCGGATGTAAACTTGGATTCTATTGGCTGATTAACCACCTGCTAAATGACCATGTCCGCCATACACAACAAGAAAATCAATAATCGTGATAATGTAATGTTTCACATTAACAAACATGAAGTAAGCATAGAAAAATAAACACATCGACATTAAACATAGTTTACTTCTACGTAATGTAACAGTAATTACAGCCTGAAAATTAAAATACGAAAAACATCTATATTCACACCCTATTACCGGCAATCCCATCTACAGTGGCTATCACATCTGCAGATATGTAAACAAGTTTGCAGTGACAGACTGTAAGTCTTTTGTTGTATCATAATTTTGTTTATATCCCATTGAACCTTTCCATTGCTTTTGCTATTTATTTTATGTGTATAGGTTAACATATGAGTCAAATACTACTGTATGAAGTATCATAGATCGGGAGTTTTCGCTGAATTAAAGTACATTTTTAAAGATTATTATAGTTTAATTTTGCAATAATACGGAAATTAGCTTTAGTTTTTTAATACATATAAAAAAATATAGGTCTTTATTTATTATATATCAAAAACTGTCTTTCATTTACCTCCTAATATGGACGAAATCGTCATTTTATTTCAGAGGTAACACTTTTTTTTGGTTATCACAAACAACAGTATAGTTATCACTGACAACAGATTATAACTGGGAAGTGGCAATCCCGAACTCATATAGTAATCATGCCATTTGATTATAATTAATCACATTTATCACTTTGGTGTCATGTTTTTCTTACATTTTAGGTCTGTGAACAATGTTATGACCATAAACATTTTCAAAAAAGTGTTGATAGAGTGCAGAATGTTCAGTTGTAAACAACTTGGTTTCATTCAAAAGTTATTGTGAAGATAGTAAAAAAAAATGAAAGGGCATAGTCCTAGAACCAACTATACCTTTGAGCTTAACTTAGACTTGGCATGACTTCTGTTTTAAAGAACTAAAACCAAGTTTAAGACGCAACGTTATTTCTTAAACATGTTATCATGGGAAACCTTCGACGGAAACGGACGGAAAGACAGACAGAAGAACTCAAGAACGGACACATAACTCAGGTTTTTACATTATACCCTACGACTTTGTGAGGCAGGGTATGCGAACCATAAAACCCTTAAGATTATAAATGTTTGTTGACTCCTAGGTTATACGGCAGTGCGGTTAGTATTTCCCCATTTTGAATTCGAGTTTTCCTCATTTTTTATTTATTTTCCTTCATATCATTTCATTGTTTATCAGTACAAAAATTTCAGTTTTCTGAAATATTGAGAAAACGGGTTCACTGACTTCTCGGACTGACTTAGCTAGAAAAGTAAATGCGAAGGTTAGCTATGAATAGGGGTGAACAAGTATTCATACTTTTCCACCTTCTTGTTATCCACTTTAATAACCCACCCTCTGCAACCATCAATTCAAATCTCACAACTTTTTTCCGAAATCTAAGCCCACTTTCTTAATCTCCCGCTCCTGCCATCCTCCCACCTCTCAACACTGTATTAAATTCCTCTAATCATAACCCCATTATCTCCCAAACCCCGTTTTCTATTTTCATCCAGTGCATTATATTGATGTATCCATGCTTAAATCACAAAGGGCTCCCGTACTACCTTAAACATGATATTTGCAAGAATTGAAATTTATCAGCATGTTCTTGCTAAAAATCATATATTAGTGCGACTTCTTCTTTTTTATTCCCTTTCGTATTTATGTCGCCGCAGATGTAAGCGGTATTGTTCTGTTTTCTTTATTTTTTATGTCGCCCAAGACGAAGTCTTCTTCTTCTTATTATTATTATTACTCTTCCTCCAATAAACTTAGAATTAAATATCTAAGAACTATATTGCAGAATTTACCGGAACTTTGTATAAATGTTCAGTAAGATGAAAGGGATGAGTTCATTCCAAAATTCGTCCGTCTGGCGTAAATCTTCTCCTCTGAAACTACTGGGCCAAATGGAAACAAACCTGGCCATAATGGTCCTTAGGTGGTCCTCTACAAAGATGGCCGCCAGCGGGGAACACAGTTTTAACGTTGGACCCAATGGGAAAAGACATTCAAATATATTCTCCTCTTCTGAAAGTGCTGAGTCAAGTAGAACCATACTTTGCCACAATAGTTCTTAGGTGGTCCCCTGCGAAAAAAAAAGATGTTTTTCAGGTCAACGCTTTATCCAAAATGGCTGCCAGCGGGGAACATAGTTTTAACATTGGACCCTATTGGAATACACATTAAGAGATCTATTCCGAAACTACTGAGCCAATGGGAACCAAACTTGGCCATAGTAGTTCTTAGGTGGTTCCCCCTGCAAAAAAGTTGTTTTTCAGGTCAGCGCTGTATCCAAGGTGGCTGCCAGTGGGGAACACTGTATAAACATTGGACCCTATGGGAAAAGATATTCAAAGATTTTCTCATCTGAATCTGCTGAGCTGTTTGGAACCAAACTTGGCCAAAATAGTCTTTAGGTGGTCCTCTGCAAAAAATAAAAACGTTGTTTTTCGTATCTGTGCTATATCAAAGACTGCCACCAGCAGGGAAAATAATTTTAACATTGGATCTTAGGGAAACACTTTCAAAGATCTTCCTCTCCGAAGCTGCTGAGACAACTGGTACCAAACTTGGCAACGATAATCTTAAGGTTGTCCTCTGCAAAAAAATGTGTGTTTTTCAGGCCACCGCTATATCCAAGATGGTCGCTAGCGGGGAGCATAGTTTTAACATTGGACCCTTTTGGAAAAGACATTCAAAGATCTTCTCCTCTGAAAGTGCTGAGACAATTAGAACCAAACTTTGCCACAAAAGTGTTAGATTGTCCCTTGCAAAAAATATGTTGTTCAGGTCCATGACCAAATGTTTTTACTGTGTTGTCGAATTGTCACCAAACATGGTTGCCAGCAGGGAATTTTCTAAATTGGACCCTATGAGAAATACATACAAAGATCTTCTTCTATAGAACTTCTGAATGCACTTATAAGAAATATGGCATGAATTATTTATGAAGTGCTGATCAAGAAAGCAGGTAGCAGGGAAAAATGGTTAAATGTTGGACAATTTGACACAAATGTTTCTTTACATAGTTTGAAATTAAGACCCTTTAACAACAACGTTTTTTTTTACTAATTTAATTGGTCATGCTCCAGGTGAGCGATACGGGCTCTCGAGAGTCTCTTGTTCTTGGAATCTATGCTCTAGGTGAACAATACAGGCTCTTGAGAGCCTCTTGTTCATGGAATTTATGTGGTCAGCATTGCTTTATTTTGCCCAGAACTCGATGAAAGCTCCGGTAACATATTTTAGAGGCTACCAATTTATGAAAAAAAAAGATATATCTATTTGAAACAATATGTTTACTACGCTACCCTCTTCAAATACAAATAATTTTGTTTGTTTCTTTTAAGCTTAGTTCATCGTTTGGGATCGTCACTATCTGTTTTCAGTGATAGTCAATAATTTTAAAACCTGTTGTTCGGGATTGCCAAGAGCTGGAAATAAAATGAGGATTCCGCCGTTATGCAGTACTAAATGAAAAGCTAGATTTCATATACAATAAATCAAATGTTGTACATTTCATAAGCGTCGAAATTCTTAAGTTTTATAAACGCGTTTTTAGATGAAAAGTGTTTTAATGCAGATTTTTCAGCAATAAAATTGAAAATTGCAAATTTCTTAATCAAAATCTCCGAAGTTTCAAAAGATCGTGAATTAGTATTTGTCATGAATATTCATAGACATGTTAGCTACATTTAAAGCATAAAAGACAAATATATTATTGAATATTAATATGATTTATTTGTAAGTGAAAGCATTACCTTCCACTGTCTCCAAGTTGTTTACAAATCTGCAGGCGGGATAGCCACTGTAGATGGGATTGCCGATAATAGGGTGTGATATTTGGAATAACATGTAAATTACATGAAATTATTTCAAAAGGTTTCCGCTCAGTGTATTTCGAAAACGTCATTTTGCTGGTACAATCTTTTAGTTATACAACTTGAAAATCAATAAATCACTCGGTTGTGTATTGGTCATGTTACGCTGTCAGTTGGTATAGTGTTTATTTTTAGAATCGTGTAGTTAATGTAGGTCATTTTGTAATTATCGTTTTCGTAGTTTAATGCAAACTGTGGTTAGCATAACCGCACAAAAATGTTATCATGCATTGAACCAACTAACATGATTATTTAGATAGTGTCGAAAATGGTTGAACGCCTTACCGTTCAACGATTTTCGACACTATCTAAATAATCATGTTAGTTGATTCAATGCATGATAACTTATAATATGTATAATAATATTACTTTTATAACAGACTGATAACTATACACTAATATTTTCAACGGTCAGGCCATACTCATTTGTGGCCATAAAAACGACAGTTTTCTCTCTGCAATAATAAATGTGCAATAATAAAATTATGCCACAGCGTATGTTACATGTGTGTTCATATCAATATTTTACGTAATGGTCACAGCTGGCTCTCAACGTATCTGATGGTTGTTTACTCCAGAGACTTTATATGTCTCTGTTTACTCTATGTCTCCTTTTTTTATATAATTATTGAAAATTGTTGTATGTTTGAAATCTTGATTTGTATGTCCTTATGGGCTCTATAATTGGAAAAATAAAAAATATTCTATTCTATTCTATTCTATTCTATGGCAAGCCGTTGGGGAATTTATTAAAATGATCAACGACCGGAAAACGAGATGAGAACCTCTTAGCCACCACCATTCTATATGGTCTATGTAAGTTAAATACGAATATAGAAGATCATAAAAAATGTGAGTCAGTTTTTTCTCCTTTTTTGTTTTGTTTTATTTTGTGCATTTAATTCCATTGTCTCTGACTTTAATCACCATAAAGTTTTTTTTGCAGATCTTAGCACTGTTGCTCCACCAGAGACATTTATATGGCATCTTAAAAACGCAATTTCCCCAAATTTCAAATAGACATGAATTCCGGATTATTTTTTGCTTTCGATCAAAAACGATCCAGAAATTAACTACAAACAATTGACTTATCTCCCCTGATGAATGATTTTTCTGAAAGAGAAACTTTGACAAGGGAAAGGTTACACGATTACTAAAGGAACTTTCCTTGAGTTCGACAAGAAGCAAGGAGTGTATTATCCACGTGGG
>MJUU01002502.1:53931-65895 GCA_002080025.1 Modiolus philippinarum | reverse complement strand
AAAGACATTCAAAGATCTTCTTCTCAGAAACTACCAGTCCAATTATAACCAAACTTAGACACAATGGTCCTTAGATGGTCCCTTCCAAAAAAGGTATCCGACAGGTCCGTATCTAATCCAAGATGGCCGCCAGCAGGGAACATAGTTTTAACATTGGACTCTATGGAAATTACATTCAAAGATCTTCTTCTCAGAAACTACCTGTCCAATTATAACCAAACTTAGTAACAGTGGTCCTTAGATGGTCCCTTCCAAAAAAAGGTATCCGGCAAGTCTGTACCTAATCCAATATGGCAGCCAGCGGGGAACATAGTTTTAACATTGGACCCTATGGGAGAGACATTCAAAGATCTTCTTCTCAGAAACTACCAGTCCAATTATAACCAAACTTAGACACAATGGTCCTTTGATGGTCCCTTCCAAAAAAAGGTATCCGACAGGTCCGTATCTAATCCAAGATGGCCGCCAGCGGGGAACATAGTTTTAACATTGGACCCTATGGAAATTACATTCAAAGATCTTCTTCTAAGAAACTACCTGTCCAATTATAACCAAACGTAGACACAATGGTCCTAAGATGGTCCCTTCCAAAAAAAGGTATCCGACAGGTCTGTATCTAATCTAAGATGGCCGCCAGCGGGGAACATAGTTTTAACATTGGACCTATGGAAATTACATTTAAAGATCTTCTTCTCAGAAACTACCGGTCCAATTATAACCAAACTTAGTAAAAATGGTCCTTGGATGGTCCCTTCCAAAAAAGGTATCCAGCAAGTCCGTACCTAATCCAAGATGGCCGCCAACAGGGAACATAGCTTTAACATTGGACCCTATGGGAAAGACATTCAAAGATCTTCTTCTTAGAAACTACCAGTCCAATTATAACCAAACTTAGTCACAATGGTCCTTAGATGGTCCCTTCCAAAAAAGGTATCCGGCAAGTCTGTACCTAATCCAAGATGGCCGCTAGCAAGGAACATAGTTTTAACATTGGACCCTATGGGAAAGACATTCAAAGATCTTCTTCTCAGAAACTATCAGTCCAATAATAAGCAAACTTAGTAACAATGGTCCTTAGATGGTCCTTTCCAAAAAAGATATCCAGCAGGTCCGTACCTCATCCAAGATGGCCGCCAGCGGGAACAAAGTTTTAACATTGGACCCTATGGAAAAGACGATCAAGGATCTTCTTCTCGGAAACTACAAGTCCAATTGTAACCAAACTTAGTCACAATGGCCCTTAAATGGTCTGTACCTCATCCAAGATGGCCGCCTGCGGGAACATAGTTTTAACATTGGACCCTATAATATACATTCAAAGATCTTCTTCTCAAAAACTACTGGTCCAATTAGAACCAAAATAAGCCACAGTGGTCCTTAGGAGGTCCCATCCAAAAAATGTATCTAGCAGGTCTATACCTCATCCAAGATGGCCACCATCAGGAACATAGTTTTTACATTGGCCCTTTTGATTTTAAGGGGAACCTCTGCCCAAATTTTTGAATTTTTATTTGAATTGTGGTCTGAATGTTTCAATTTCAGCATTATGTATTACCTCGATTATAAGGGGAACCCCTGCCCAAATTTTTTTGAATGTTGTTCGGTTATGGCTTGTAACGGATGGTGGATCTTTCAGTTACCATGGAAACCAAACAAGAATACTGTAATTTTAGAAAAAAAAAGTATTCTGCTAAAAAATTTTATGTTTTGTTTTTCCTATTGGAAATGCCTTTTATCTATGTCAGCCATGGTCCAGGTGAGCGATACAGGCTCTTGAGAGCCTCTTGTTGTGCATGTGACAATAAAATGGAATTCACTATGGGAGTGTTGCCGAAACCACTTTCACTGTCTTATCATAGTTAAATTTGATGAAATATGCCACTTTCATTCTGTAACCATGCATAATATTGAACTTTTCAGCAAACTCCCAGTAAATTTAGTAGAGATAATTTGTATAGAAATACTGTAAACTGGGAAATTTTCGCGGCAGTTTTATTTTCGCGATTTTCGCGTTTGGAAAGGAAGCGCGAAAATAAAAAGGGGCAAATATGCATGACTATTATTAAAGTCAATGGTCTGTAATTTGGCAGCGCGAATTCAAAACTGCGCGAAATAAAATCCTGTCAATTTACCGCAAAATGAAGACGGCGCGAAAATTTCCCGGTTTACAGTAGTAGGAAAAAATTAGTTTTTTGTCATTTTATTCAAAAATAAGTTCGGTGACCCCCAATTTTTTTTTCATGGGAATTGGAGGAAAAAATAAATTAGCGTATAATTTATCAAATTTTAAACAATTCTATCTGATGTAACTAAAATCAGTTAAAATTTTTTTAAACCAAAATAGCAGATTTTTACATGAGATATTTCATTCTTATATGGCCGGTGATCCCCAATTTTTATTTTATTTTTTGTATGCTCTAATAAAAAAGGATAAATCAGGAAAATATCAGAAAATTCTATCAGACAGATTTAAGACCCAAGTAATGAACTACACAATAGATGGCAAACTGTCATATTTTTATGCATTTTGTTATATAGAAAAAATGAATATCAACTTCTTACTTCTGTTGTTGTATGTAATTGCAGAAAAACTATGTAATTATGATCCTAGAGAAATTTGGAATTGTAACAGAATTTCTTTTCTTTTTTCTCGCTTTGATATATATATGATCATAATTACATAGTTTTTCTGCATAGATAATTTGATCTAAAAAAGACCGAATTTGATATGTTATTGAAATCCATCTATTTACATCTGATAGGATGCAACATAGATCAGATAATACAGTAATGTAAATCAGATAACACAGTATGCCCACAAATATTACTTCTGATTAGTTGATATTAGAAAACAGATTAATACATTTACTAGCATGTCAAAACCACAAAAATGCCAATAAAATGTATCAACAGGTAATGCTATGTTATCATCAGATAAAACATTATTACCACATAATTTCATAGAGACCTATGTATAAAATATTTAAATGTGCTTATCAGGAGGTGATGAGGAAACCTAATAATATATGTCTGATAATGTGTGCCAAAACCACAAAATTTCAGATAATATAGCATTACCTGAGATAATGCTATATTATCTCATTTTTGTGGCTTTGGTGTGCCATAGATTCCTAAATTGACAATTTTGTGCAAGTTTTGAAAATTATCACTTTTCCGTACCAACCAAATTTACCTTTTTGAGTCTGTGATGTTATGGCAAACCTTCCTATATATTTTGACATACATAAATAATTAAGTTGTAATTAGTCCCACAAGTCAGTTTGTTGGGTTATTATATTACTGTCACTCTTTTCTACATTTGTATATTGCACATACTTACCAACTGACCCACAAGATTAACCTTTCACCTGCCAGCTCAACCAGCCACATGTCATCATTTTCATCCACAAATGAGATTGTCATCCCCCAATGACCCACCACAAAACAAGTAAGTTAACAGTAAACAGCGCCTTTAATTTTTCTTCAACAGAGAAGACAAAGTTAAGATTTAAGGAAGTAGACCTAGGGTAGGGGGAGATAACTCCTTTATGTACTTTGATTGGTATACATGTAGTTCAGAATATTTATCATAACTAGAAAGTATCCTTGTACGGTAATCATGAAACCATACTTCTTATAGAAATACTTCAAAATGCCTACTCATTGGCGGATCCAAGGGGGGTTCCAGGGTTGGAACCCCCTCTTTTTTCTGGACAATCATGTATTTTTTAATGAATATCCTAGTGTTTTACTAAGAAATACCCCCAAAATTTTCTCGCCTCGCTCCGCTCGGCCATATATTCTTCAAATTCTTTTTGGAACCCCCCCTTTTCAAATTGCCTGGGTCCGCGTCTGCTACTAAAAATATCTAAGTTTTGAATTGTACCTTATAAATATAAAACTTGTTTAAATCAATGAAAGACAATTTTTGGGAAAGGGAGGTAATTCTTTCTACTTGATGTTCAGAATTTATGACTATGAATGCCTTGTAATGTATGCAGTTTTCCTAACATTGTGAAAAAATGGTATAGTGAATTTTTATAAAATTTGATACAAGTCATAAATGTGAAAGATCTTTATTTTCCCAGTTTTTGGTGAAAATTGAATGAAAGGATTTTCATCCAGAAGATATTGAATGAATTTGCGTTTTCAGTAATGTTTTGACAACATTATTTTTTTTTACTGCAAACTGACACTCATTGCATGTTTATGATTATCATTCTCTCATATTTAGGTCTACAAGTTTCTATGAAACAGTTTAACAATTTATAGCTTTTTTATGCCAATTCTCATAAATCTACAGTACAGGAGTACACGCCTCATAGTGATTTATGAACATCTTCAAGACTCCCAGATACAAGGGGTGTTTATGTGACCTATAAATCAAAAATTTAATGGTGAAAGTTTGAAAAGTGTTTCTAGAATTATGTTAGTACATATTTGTTTCATACTGCAAATTTAAAGAAAATTGAATTTGTGGAAAATTTTTGGGTTACCCTGGGTCTACTACCTCAACATACAGAAAACATCAAATGGTGCAAAAACAGTTAACAGCTGATTTATTTCACCAAAAACATTTAAAATCCAGCTGGAAATGCCAAAAACACATTAACAGGAAAGGTCTTGCCCTCCTCGTGTATAGTAATAAATGGTACAGAACTTATGCAAAGAATTCCTGAAAAGGTGTGTGATTGACGTGATATGATTCGCCAACACATACATGACATACCTGAATGTTAGGTCATGACCCACCACAGCATAATTTTAGGTTGGCAAGTATGATGGGAGTTATTGCCCCTTTTACTTTGAATTTTCACTATTTTTATATGTTTTTATCTTTATTTCAAAAACTATTTGAGATAGAGGTTAAGTTTGAATTGCAAAAGTGTTAAATTTAATAAGGACTACCATTTCTACATATGTCAGCTGGTTTGCATCTCATCCATAATGGCCACCAGCAGGGAACATTGTTTAACATAGGACTCTAAAGGAAATTCATTCAAAGATCTTCTCATCTGAATCTGATGTGCCAATTGGAACCAAACTTGGTCAGAATAGTCCTTTGGGGTCTTCTTTCAAAATTTATGATTTTTATCCAAGATGGCAGCCAGTTGAGAACATAGTTAAACATAGGGACCCTATAGGAATTCAAATTAAATCTCAAAAACTCTCAGAGTTGGCTGTCAATAAAACTGGTAGCCAGATGAGCGATACAGGCTCATGTTAGCCTCTAGTTTTTGGAATCAAATGGGTGAGCGGGGGATGGGGATATATATTAGTGAGTTTTCTGACAGTTCTTGTACTTTATTTTTTTTATTTCAGGTCTGTAAGATGATAAGGATTTCTAGTTTTCACATCAAAGGCCCTTTAAAGAGATTGTTGATACAGAATAATTATGTTACAGAGAACTATAGTAAACAGCATTTTTATCAATGTAGAAATTTTGCTGCGTGTACAAGTGGAAATGTAATTTCCCCTCATCGTCATGAATGTGTTGTCTATACCAGAAAGCCTATGGTACTATGTCCAAAGGCATGGCAATATTCAAATAGGCACTATCTGAATAAAAGACAGATTTCTGATCAGACATGGAAGTATTATACCTCGTTAGATTTTCCTCCTGTTCGTATAGCATATAATTGTCTGGAAAGTTTTCATGATTTTACAGGACTACCATGGTGGGCCACCGTTATAATATCCACAGTATTGTTACGAACTGTAGTGACACTGCCTTTATACATTGTTTCACAAGCCACTATTGCTAGGTATAAAAATGTCCAAAAAGATTTGATGGATATATCTAACAGACTTAAAGCTGAAGTTTTTCATTATTCAAGAAATAACAACCTGAGTTACGTCCAGTCAAATAGATTATTTAAAAAAGAGGTAAGGTAAGGCCACACCAAGTAAATTAGTAGATTCTCATCCTGGATCATAATGACTAATGTGGCAGGCTTAAAGTTTTTATATTTTATTTTGAATTCTGTTCCACTTTAAAATAAAAAAAATATTCTGACAAATGAGGTATTTTTTATGTTGATTTAATCTGAAATGGTAATATTTTGTAAAACGATGTATTTTCAATCATTGGGACATTTTTTTTTCCAGGAATCTGTAAGACAGTAAAACTGAAATTGTAAGTCTTGAAAAAATAAAATTATTATGGGTGGAAGGATTTTTGGTTGGGTGGGCTTGGATAAGAATCTACTCATCAAAGTGATAAGGCCTAAGTAATGCTATGTTTTTTTTTAATTTATTGAAAATGTGCTTCAATTTCAAATTTAAAAATGAAGTGCAGTAATGTGTAATTATACTATAACTAATCCGAGATTCTGATTATCGCAAAATATTCAACGAATGATCGAACAATGCAGTAATTCACGAATGCGCGAAGCGCATGAGTGAATTACAGTGTTTTTCGATCATGAGTTGAATATTTTCGATAATCAGAATCTAGGATTAGTTATTGTTTTTATTATATAGATCAGTTCTCCCATAATTATTGGTTTAATTTGAGATTCTTTTCATGAACTACATTTTCCATGTTAATCCGCCGAGACGTTTACTTAACAACAACGTTGACGACGTCTATTGTGACGTCACTTCCTAGAGTGAAATTATTGAAAATAATTTCACAGTTAATTATCACTTTTCTTTCACTGAGAAATTTCAATCTTTCACCGTCCTCTATATAATAATGTAAATTATTTAGTAAAAAATGAAATTTACTTTAGCCCTCATTGGCAAACGGGCTAAAATACCAAGAATAATTACCAATGTTAAAACTACAATAAAAGATAGCTTTGCATAAATTATTCTAATAATGACAAAATCAGCAATCCTAAAATTGAAGCAGGTGTAAGCCTGACATTTTTATTGGTAGTTCTATATATTTGCCAAATGTAAAATATATAGGATTTGAAAAAGATGTACAATTTGGAACTCTCATTACTAGTAAACTAGGTCAATATCTAGTCAGATGTAAATTTATATTTTTATTGTCATTATTTGATGCGGCTATTTGCATTATTCATTAAGTTTAAAGTTTATTGCACACAGAATATAATTATAGTAAATGAAATACGCAGTTGTACATCACAGATGAATTGAAATTGTACAATATCTTATGTTTGAACAAATTTTCCGGTAATATATTTTTATATTAGGTAAGAGAAGATTTAATTGGATGAAAGCATTATATGTCACTTCAGAATAATTCAGATGTTTCAATTGGGGAACTACCCTATTATTTCCAGTTGAACAACCCGAATATGACGTCACAGAGGGAAACAAACCTGCAGATCATAAAAGGAACTAGCAGAATATATCGGTGTTCTTTGTGAGATTTGAACCACTTGATTTGGAATTAATGAAACTGTTTAAAATATAATAAAACAATTATGGCCCTCTGTTGACGTGAAACATCCAGATTTGTTAACCCTTGGAGGGGTGGTTTCCATCAGGCAGAGCCCTAGGGAAACAACCCTCCTCGGGTTGACAAATCTGGATGTTTCCCTTAACAGCGGGCCATTATTGTATATTGTATTTATATATTGTTTGTTTACAAAGCAAAATCGTCATTTTAGATTATGAAATACATATAGTATTTGTGAGAAAAATATGAATAAGATATGTGATGCAATTTCAATACAAAAATACAATGTAGCAAAAGTAACAGTGAGTTTAAATCTAAATATAACATTCAAAAGATCTATTTCATAGATGAAAAGACATTATACTAACAAGGTAATAGAACACAACTGTCATCCATTTAGAGCTGTCCTTGTTGGTTTAGTACAAGTACCTGCATGGATATTTATATCATTTGGATTGAGAAACATGTGTGGATTTACCTATGGTAACAGAGGTATGAATTTGAAAATCTTCATCGAATGACCGGTTTTGCCATACTTGTGGTCGTGTAAACCAGGGGCAAAAAAATGACATAAGAGTCTCCCTGAATTATTTCATTCTAAAATACATTTTTTTCAAGCGAGTTAAAAAATGAGTCCAGGTCGAGTATTTGAGGAGTTATGCCCCTATTAACTTTAAAATCCACAAAATATGTAGCATTATTTCTCCTTGGATTTTGATGATATTTATCAAGTAGGTTTAGCTCAATGATTCCTAAAGTGAAATCAAAATCGAGTCCTAGTCAAATATTTTCATAGGAGTTATCACAATTTTCAACTTTAAAAATCAACAAAATATCATTGTAAGGGCTCCAGCGAATTTATTTCTCCTTGTATTTTGATAATTATACCCCCTGCAAACAAAGGTTGAGGATATACATCCTGTCCATTTGTCAGTCCATCTGTCTGTCTATATACATGTACCTTGTCAGCACATGTACTCCTAAATGGCTGCATGTTTTTGATGAAATGTTACACAGTCGTAGTATACCACCTTAAGATGTGCATGAAGTAATGTGGTTGCTGTTCAAAGTTTATTTTGAAGGGGAGATAATTCAACTTTGTATATTTTCTGTAAAAAACACGGAGGTAAATCATTGTGTTCATGCTTCATGTGGACATAATACATGTATTACATGTATTATATCCACATTTTTACCACGATCACCATGATCACATGTGTATTTTATCCACACATACTTTTATTTGCTCTTGCTGCTTGAAATTTTGATTGGGAGATAATTCAAGTTTAAATATTTTCTTGAAAAAAAGGTGGGAGAGATCTTGTCAGCACATTTCCTCCTAAATGGCTGTATTTTGATGAAATTTTGAAAAAGCTATAATAAACTACCTGAAGATGTCCATGTAAAATGGTTTCTGCTCAAAACTTTGAAGTTGAGGCAATTCAACTTTAAATATTTACTGAAAAAAATTGTGGAGGTACTTTGCGAGCACATGTCTTCCTATAAATAATAGGTGCTTGTATTTCATGAAATGATACACAGTTGAAGTATACCTCTTGAAGATGTGCATGAAATAATATGATTGCTGTTCAAATTTTATTTTGGAAGGGAAATAATTTAACATTGTATATTTTCTGGAAAAAAGGCAGAGGTATATCATTGTGTCCATATTTTTATTGTTTCCACATTTTTACCGTGTCCACACATAATTTCATTTGCTCTTATTTATATAGTAGCTCTAGCTAATAGATGACCCAAGCAAGTGTAAATATCAGTCATGGCCGAATATATTGATCAGATTAATAACCCTTTATAATTTTAAAATAAACAAGATATCCTTGTTATATGCTATAGCAAATTCATTTTTTATTTGATCTGGAAAATTTTGAAAGAGTAGCTTTAGCTCAAGAATGCTGAAAGAAAAGTTTAAGTCAAGTTATGGTCAAATATTTCTGAAGAGTTAAGGCCCTTTATAATTGAGCACATATGTGAGGTTCCAAATTTTTGGAGCAGCAGGGATATATGGCTACACTTGTAGCCTTTGTTCATTTTAAGTAAGAAAAAGAAGGGAAACGGGGAATGTGTCAAAGAGACAACGACCCTAAGGGGAGNAATAACAACTCAAAGCCACCATAAGATCTTCAATGAACGGTGAGGAAACCCCACACCCAACGGTAGGTCGGAGTTGGCCCCTAAATAAAAGAGTAATCAAGTTCAGCGAAATAAGCATCTTCCTAGACTCCGATAGACATAAAGTGAACTAACTAGAAAACAGACAAGACACACAAAGGCTTAATAAATTTCCTGACTTAGGATAGGCGCAAAAGTACCTTTTGGTGACCTGTAAGCAGGTCCATTTTATGACAGGAATACCTCATTACCTCAATGTGCACAATGCACACATTATTTCACAATTAAAACATCATAGTAAGATTTATTTTCTTTTCTGAGTGACTAATTTGGCAAAGCAATATATTATGCCTTCTAAGTCATGTGCTTCTGATAAGTTTTTCACTCTATGACAACTCTAGTGGTTTCAAAGCTTTTGATGCATGTCTTTTTTGAAAGCCTAAAATTCTTTATTCATTTATTAATTTGTTTGGGCACAATAATTAATTTATACCTCCTCATACAAAATTTGATGGGTATATAGTAATCGCCCTGTCCATCCATGTACCTTGTCAGTGCATGTTCTCCTAAATGACTGTGCATGAAGTAATATGGACTCTGCCCGAAATTTTGAACGGGAGATAATTCGTCTTTGAATATTTTCTTGAAAAAAAGGGGGAAAAACCTTGTCAGTTAATGTCCTCTTCAACTGGTTCCAAACGTTACACAGTTGTAGTACACCACCTTACGATGTGCATTAAGTAATTTGGTTGCTGCCTGAACTTTTGAAGGGGATATAATTTTTTGAATGTTTTTTGGAAAAAAGGGAGACAAACCTTGTCAGCGCATGTCCTCTAAAACGGGTACATTGATTTTGGTGAAATATTACAAAGTTGTATTACACCACCTATCTAGATAAACAAAATGTAATATGGTTGCTGCCTGAAATTTTGAAGGGGAGATAATTTGTCTTTGATTTTTTTTCTGGAAAAATGGGGGGGACAAAGCTTGTCAGCACATGTCCTCTTAAACGATTGCTTGGATATTGATAAAATCTAATACAGTTGTAGTATACCTCCTGAAAATGTGCATGAAGTAATATAGTTGCTTCGTTAAATTTTGAAGGGGAGATAATTCATCTTTTAATATTTTCTGGAATAAAGAGGGAGGTTTATTATTGTGTCCATACTTGTATTTTGTCAATACTTGTATTATGTCCACATTTGTACTGTGTCCACAACTGTATTGTGTCCACTCAAACTTAAATTTGCACTTGCAGTATTGATTCAGGGTTCACTGAGCATTGGGTATAATTGGCTTCCATTTGGTAACAGCTCTAGGTTCTCCATGAATTGATCATTCAATGAAAATGTCTCTTTCTCTTAATCCATGGAGATTGCAAAAATATCAAGTTTGCAGTTAAAAATCAAAGACATATTGTAACTAAATAGGTGCTCTCTTCTTTAATAGGATGTGGTATACATGAAGGATTTACAACAGGTGGAATGTTATGGTTTACAGATTTAACTATACCAGATCCTACTTTCATTTTACCAGTAATTCTAGGGCTGTCAAACATATTAATTACAGAGGTAACTACCAGACCCTTCTTTCATTTTTAGCTCACCTGGTCCAAAGAACCATGTGAGCTATTGCCATCACTTGGCGTCCGTCGTCCGTCGTCGTCCGTCGGCGTTAGCTTTTTCACATTTCAGGCTTCTTCTCTGAAACCATTTGGCAGACTGGAAGCAAACTTGGCAGGAAAGTTCCTTGGATGGTCCTCTACAAAATTGTTGTTTTTCGTGCTGATCGGAAATTCAATATGGCTGCCAGGGCCAATAATGTGTTCTGATTGGCTGAATTTCAAAGATCTTCTTGTCTGAAACCATGGGACCAATTGATTCATAACTTTGCAGAAATGTTCCTAGGATGGTCCTCTACAAAGTTATTGTTTTTTTTGCCGATCCGAAATCCAAGATGGCCGCCACCAAGGAACATAGTTTAACATTGGACCCTATGGGGAATATTTTCAAAGTCTTCTCAGAAACCATAGAAGGCAATGAAAATGTTTCATTGCAGAAATGTTCCTTGGTTGGTCCTCTACAAAGTTGTTGTTTTTTTGGTCAATCCGAAATCCAAGATGGCCGCCACCGAGCAACATAGTTTAACATTGGACCCGATGGGGAATGTTTTCAGAGGTCTTCTTCTCAGAAATCATAGAAGCCAATGAAAATGTTTCATTGCAGAAATGTTCCTTGGATGCTCTTCTACAAAGTTATTGTTTTTTTGGTCGATCCGAAATCTAGGATGGCTGCCACCGAGGAACATAGTTTAACATTGGACCCTATGGGGAATGTTTTCAAAGGTCTTCTTCTCAGAAACAATAGAAGGCAATGAAAATGTTTCATTGCAGAAATGTTCCTTGGATGGTCATCTACAAAATTATTGTTTTTATTACCGATCCGAAATCCAAGATGGCC
>MJUU01002502.1:39814-53242 GCA_002080025.1 Modiolus philippinarum | reverse complement strand
GAGATAAAAGGGGTCAAAAAGGGGCAAATTTCAAAATTTGAACTTTTTTAATTTTCATCGGATTTTGATGATTTTTTTTTTAAAATGTTCATCTTAATGAGTGTTTTAAGGAACATTAAACCAATTTTTTCTAATATTTATATTTTTTGAGATAATAGGTATGAAAATTGCGAAATTTGGTTGTTTTGCAATGTATACAGAATTTTTATTTTTTGTCCAATTTTGATGGGGTTTTTTTCTTTGAATTCCTCTTGAAGAGCAGTTTCGCTTGAGTGTCAACGGATTTTCTCTATCTCTTATGGTTTCCGAGATACATAGGATCAAACATAGTGGAATGGGTCAAATTTCGCCTTTTTCCTAAATACATAGAATTTTTATTTTTCACCCGATTTTGATNTGAACCAATTCCAACCAAACTTTGCATGGATGATGTATGGAAGGTCCTTTACAAAGTTTCCTCATTTCTTGCTGATTGGTCAAATAACATGGCTGCCAGAAGCAATTCTTTTTTCTAATTGGCCGATTTTCGAATATCTTCTCTGATACTACAAGGCCAAATGTTTTGAAACTTTATAGGAATGATGACTCAAAGGTTCTCTACAAAAATTCCTCATTTGGTTATGATGGGGTGGCAGTGGTGGCAATAACATTGCGGCATTGGTGGCACATAGTTTTGCATTGAAGTCTATGGGAAATTGCATTTTAACCGTCTTTTTTGAAACTGCTTTAGAAGCCAATTCTAACCAAACTTTGTATGAATGATGTATAGAAGGTCCTTCAAACACTGTTTTAATTTGGATTGTTCCATGACTACTGTTTGGAATGAAGATTTCCTTTAAACATACACTTAATATACACACATTCTAAAATGGGCACATGTTAACCAGGTGAGCGATACAGGCTCAGGTGAGCCTCTAGTTCTAGTTCTTCTAGGATTACCAGGTCCTACTTTCACTTTACCAATTCTGGTAGGACTGTCAAACATATTAATTACAGAGGTACAAATGTAACTATACCAGACCCTACTTTCATTTTACTAGTTCTTCTAGGATTACCAGATTCTACTTTCAATTTACCAGTTCTGCTAGGCCTGTCAAATATATTAATTACAGAGGTAACTATATCAAACCCTACTTTCATTTTACCAGTAATTCTAGGACTGTCAAATATATATATTACAGAGGTAGCTATTCATTTTACCAGTTCTTCTAGGACTGTCAAAAATATTAATTACAGAGGTAACTATACCAGACCCTACTTTCATTTTACCAGTAATTCTAGGACTGTCAAATATATTAATTACAGAGGTAGCTATTCATTTTACCAGTTCTTCTAGGACTGTCAAAAATATTAATTACAGAGGTAACTATACCAGACCCTACTTTCATTTTACCAGTAATTCTAGAACTGTCAAAAATATTAATTACAGAGGTAACTACACCAGACCCTACTTTCATTTTACCAGTTCTTCTAGGACTGTAAAAAATATTAATTACAGAGGTAACTATACCAGCACCTGCTTTCATTTTACCAGTAATTATAGGACTGTCAAAAATATTAATTACAGAGGTAACTATACCAGACATTACTTTCATTTTACCAGTAATTCTAGGACTGTCAAAAATATTAATTACAGAGGTAACTATACCAGACCCTACTCTCATTTTACCAGTTCTTCTAGGACTGTCAAAAATATCAATTACAGATGTAACTATACCAGACCCTACTTTCATTTTACCAGTTCTTCTAGCACAGTCAAATATATTTATTACAGAGGTAACTATACCAGACCCTACTTTCATTTTACCAGTTCTTATAGGACTGTAAGATATATTAATTACAGAGGTAACTATACCAGACCCTACTTTCATTTTACTAGTTCTTCTGGGATTACCAGAGCCTACTTTCATTTTACCAGTTCTGATAGGACTGTCAAATATATTAATTACAGAGGTAACTATACCAGACCCTACTTTCATTTTACCAGTTCTGCTAGGACTGTCAAAAATATAAATTACAGAGGTAAGCAGTATGATAGTTAATTCCATAAACTCCTTTAATCATCAAGACCTGGCAAAATGTCATTTTCCCAAGTCAAGTATTTGAGGTCCATTTCCTTCCCAACAAACACTTGACAGATTTGGCTTGTATATCTTGGGCTGCTTCTGTACACCAGAAGCAAGTAAATGAGCCATTTGGATTGGTACAGACATAATTTATATTTCCTCTAGGGTACTTCTCTTGATCAAATGCAACTACCAAATCAATGATAATCTGTCTAAACTAATTCTTATTCATTTTATTGGCTCATTATAATAATTTGCTTCTGGTATAGAGAAGCAGTGCAGAAAATATAGGCCAAATCTGTAAAGGGTTATTTTGGAAGAACATCATCCTCAAATATTTCACTTGGGAAGATGGCAATATGTCTATGCTTCAAGACTTCCACAAAAGGCCATGGAACAACCTTCAAGGATTAATACACACACCCATAGTTCATTATGTGCTACAAGCTTTTGATGTGCTATAGACTTCAAAAATTCGTGTATCAGATATATTTTACAAAGATCTAACACTCAGTAATTTACTTGTATCTACTACAAGAGGAATCAAAGCAACTGTTAAGCAACTGTTTATCAGTTATATTTTGCTGAATTTGAATCGATGCGATAGAATTATGGCCTTCTGCAGAGTTTTTTATTGACCTGTACAGCAATATTCACAGAGATGATCATTTTGGGTAGCTGTAAAAAAAAAACCCAAAAGAATCTAAGTTCACATTTTATCCTTGTAAATAGAATAACATTCTTTTTGTTTTGCAGATTGTATTTTTATCAAATATGAGTACTGGTGTGAAAGATTCTAAAAGGACAAAAGCTGTACGCATTTTATTACGTACAATCAGTATTGGAATGATACCTCTGGGAGCTTTCGTACCAAGTGTAAGTAAACAGTTCAAAAAGATTTATAGGGGAATGGATGTTTTTCTAGTTGCAAATTCAAAATTCTGGTGCAACTTATTTTGAATGCAGTTGTGCTTGGTCTTTTATAAAGTTGAATATATTATGCAGAACAGTGATATAAGGTATTTGCATTCATTGATTATAGCCATACTGCATAGATTTAACAAATTGTGATTTTTATGTGTGAAACATGATAACCTGTTATAATTTACCGTAAAAATCCATGTATTATCTGCATTTGTGTATAATCCACATTTGTGTATAATCCACAAGCCCTTTTTTGATCTTAGAATTCAGGGAAAAAACTGTAAAACATGCCTATTTACGGTAGATGATATCTTTATTTCAAGTGTCACAAATGTGTCTATTCTGCATGACCTGGGCAAAAAACTGCAAACACTACCTTGAGATGTTTTGTCTATTTCCCTGCAAATGAAGTTAAGGGGTTAATAGGAATCACCCTGTCTGTCTGTCTGTGTGTCTTCTTGTAAGCGCATCTCCTCTTAAACAACTGGAAGCATTTTGATGAAACGTTACACAAAGGAAGGATACTATATGGAGATGTGCAGAAAGGAATATAATTATTGTCTGAAACCAGGAAGGGGAGGTAATTTGACTGCGAGCCTTCATTGATTCCATTTGCAGAGTACCTCCTCTTAAACCACTTGAAAGATTTAAAATGAAACTTTATACAAAAGAAGGACATTATATTAAGATATTCATGATGGAATAAAGTAATCTCTGAATCCATGAAGGGGAGATTATTTGACTTTTAATTGATTCTTTATGCAATGATTACCTCATAAGCACATTGCTTCTTAAACCACTGGGGGATTTTGTTGAATCTTTCTGAAAAGGAAGGACACTATAAGGAGAAGGGGAGATAATTTGACTTTGACTTTTTATTGATTTCTTCTGCAATGGTCGTTGGGACAATTTTACAACGGGATGATATTGTGAAATAGAGCTGTTGGAGAGAAACATTTTTGTTCATTTTAATCCTCTTGAGAACTTGTTTTCAAAGTGTTGTAGCAAAATGTTCTCTAACAGATAAGATTTTGTGTAAAATGTCAAAAAGGCCAAAAAAGATGAATTTTATTTTTGTCTGATTTTGACAGAATATTTTCATTGGTACCCTTGTGAAAAGCAATTTCTTCAGGATTAAATCACTGCGTCCATACTTGTTTTTTGTCCTCACATATATTGTGTCCACAACCACCTAAATTTGCACTTACCTTATTGATTCAGGATTCGATGAGCAGGGGTTATTTGGCTGCCAGCAACAGTTCATGTTTTCATTGCTTTTCTTTGCTATACTTTCTGTATTGTGACAGACTGAAGAATGAACTAGTGAGTCTCAGCACCAGTTTATTAAATGGTTACAAAGTATCTTTATATAAACAATAATGGAAGTTTTGTTTCGGATACAAAAAATATTGTCTACATAATTGACGAGCCCACATTTTTTTAATGAGTAATTTAACGTAATCATTTGATACAACAAATTTTGAAAAAAATGAAAATCAATTCTACAGAAATCATGAAATTGACTCTTGATTAGTAAAAGAATTTGTGCGATCCTTATGGTTTTTGTAGATGTTTATTTCTTTGTTTACATTGATGCGATGATTGACAAAGTAGGCGTGGCATAAATTACTTTTTGCCAATATTTTTTCGTTTTCAGGCAGTAGCAAATACTGAAAATATTGGCCTCAAGAGATCAAAGGAAACTCATATAAATTACAGATAAATGAATGTACTGATAAATTACACACTGGTTTCATTTCTCTCGATTATAGAAGCTCTACAGTAATTTCAGAAAACAAACAAAATAGTTATACATCTGAGTCATAAAATAGAATGCTTTAAAAGTATGATTTCACAGGCATTTCAATAACAAAACAAAAACCTAGATCAAGTCACTGTCCTAAAACTTATGTCCAATGGTCATAATAGGGCCAAAGTAAGTAAAACAGGTAAAATACACATCTGTAACAGTGTAAAGTTTACACTTCACATGTATGTATTAAAGTCCAAGCAATATATAAAGTTAAACATGAAAATGACTTTAAAGAACAAAACATTACCCTAGCAGATGATTTCTATTTAAATGCGGACTCTGATAAACTGATATTAAACTAGTGAATCTTTCTATTTTAGGTAATGTGTTTGTATTGGACAACGTCTAGTTTATATGGAGTTATACAGAATGTTGTTATACTACAACCCAGAGTTAGAAGAGCTTTAAATATTCCATGGGTAGAAGGAGAAAGTGAAAATCCTATCAGAGACATGATAAAAATGGCTAAAATTAAATATTTTAAAATGTCTGACAAGACAAAAGATGATAATAATAAAAAATAATAAAATATTTGTGCTTTTATAATTGTCCAGGGTAACTTCCATTTCATGTGTTAGTTTTCAGTCAAACATAAGAGATTTGGTAAAGTGTTGTATAGCTATTAATTTCAATAGTTTCATTTGTGTTAGTTCAGCATCCAGATCTCTAGGAACATTTCTGTAAAACCAAATATCTACATGTTCCTTTACCAGTTAATTGGATGGAACCCAACACACATTTGTCTGTAATATAACCATATTTAAACCTGTAGATTGAAAACAGGAAAGTTGATGCTGTAATCTAAAAATGTTAAGTATCTGTATCAAATGTATCAGATTCCCTCAATTTGTAAAAGATCTCAAATAAACAATGAAAGGATATGGAATAAATGCACATGAGACAAAGTCTCGATAAATTGAAGTGCTATTTCATGTCTGCACTCCCGCTACAACATGGTGGTGGAAAACTTGTTTATCTCTGTTCAGTCATTTTGTTACATCCTTTGTTGTACCCCCTGCTTTGCAGTGTTCATTATGTCCATTTCTATTTTTAGCTCACTTGACCGAAAGCCGATTCTATTTGGAACCTTACAATATCTAAATTTTTTTAAATTATGTTGAAAACTAAGGAGTATCTCCCTCATGCAAAGCTCTGTCCTTAGCTGATTTTGGCTTTACATTTAGATCATATTGGTTATTTGCTCTCTATCAGTTTTTAAACATCTTTGGGATAATGGTCTTCCAAACGTTTAGATTTTATCTGCATTGAAGAGACATAAGTTGTCGAAATGCGCATATGCAGAATTTAAATTCACAGTAACTTCTGTATTTATTCATTTGACCCAAAGGGTCAGTGTGAGCTATTGCCATCACTTGGCGTCCGTCGTCCGTCAACTTTTCACATTTTCATCTTCTCCTCTGAAACCACCTTAGCAAATTCAACCAAGCTTTGCAGGAATGATGTATGGAAGGTCCTTTACAAAGATTGCTAATTTCATTCCTATCCCATATAAAACATGGCCGCCAGCGTATACTTAGGTTTAACATTGGATCCTATGGGAAAAATCCCAATTGATCTTCTCCTCTGCATCCACTGAAGCAAATTCAACCAAACTTTACAGGAATGATGTACTTAAGGAACTTAACAAAGATTGCTCATTTCGTTCAGATCCGATAAAAAACATGGTTGCCAGCACAGAACATAGTTTAGCATTAGACCCTAAGGGAAAATGACATTTTCATCTTCTGCTCTGAAAAGCTTGAAGCAAATTCAACCAAACTTTAGAGGAATGATTTACTAAAAGTTCTTAACAAAGATTTCTCATTTCGTTCAGATCCGATAATAAACATGGCCACCAGTACAGAACATAGTTTAACATTGAAACCTATGGGAAAAATCACATTTTCATCTTCTCTGAAACCGCTGAAGCAAATTCAAGCAAAATTTACAGGAATGGTGTATGGAAGGTCCTTAACAAAGACTGCTCATTTCAGTCTGATCTGATGAAAAAAACGTGGCTATCAACACAGAACTTAGGTTTAATATTGGACCCTACAGGAAATATCTCATTTTCGTCTTCTCCTCTGTATCCAATGAAGCAAATTCAACTAAACTTTACAGGAATGATGTACTAAAGGAATTTAATAAAGATTGCACAATTTGTTCCGATCCAACATTAAACATGGCTGCCAGTACGGAATTTGGTTTTACATTGGACACAATGGGAAAAATCACATTTTCATCATCTCCTCTGAAAAGGCTGAAGCAAATTGAACCAAACTTAACAGAAATGATCTACTAAGATTGCCCATTTTGTTCAGACCAGACAAAAACATGGCCCACAGCTTTGAACTTGGGCTTAACATTAGTCCCTATGGGAAAAATCACATTTTCATCATCACCTCTTAAATTGCTGAAGCAAATTCAACCAAAGCTTACAGGAAAGATGTAGAGAATTGCTCATTTCATTTCTTGACAAAAAAAAAGCACAGTGGCCAACCTTAGAAAATCATCCTTTTTAGCTCACCTTACCCAAAGGGTCAGTGTGAGCTATTGCCACCACTTTGTGTCCGTCGTCCATCCGTCCGTTGTCTGTTAACTTTTCACATTTTCATCTTCTTCTCTGAAACCGCTGAAGCAAATTCCACCAAACTATACAGGAATGATGTACAGTAGTCCCCCTTTTGAGAGACCACCCTATTTGCAACATAAAATTGGCCTTACAAAAGGGGTGGTCTCTCAAAAGGAATAGGTCCAAAAATCTAAAGGCTGAATATAAGTATTACATGTAAAACATTTCATATTCTATTTCACTTAATGTATGTATGAAAGCATTCAACATGTCTTCTTATTTATCACATGCACATTTGACACATTATATTTATATTCATTTACATCTAACACAAATTTAAAACACATGTGCATTCATTAAAATACATGCATTAACCAGAAACCTATTAAAGTATTATGCATGGCCCTGAAATTTCATTCTTTATCAAATATTTAAGTGAGAGTTAATTAGTTCTCCTTTAAAGAATAAAATTTCTAATAATTACAGGTAATTATGTATCAAATCATTATATTTCTCTTTAACATACATGTAGGGCTTCTCACCTTCTAATTAAGTCAATTTAATTGATGGTTTAATTATTCCAGTAAGTTATTACAAAATGGCATTTAATTTTCATCAGTGTTTACAAAACAAAACATGGTCTTTATAGAGGGGTAATGTTCATATTTTTGACACAGAAAGGGTGGTCTCTGGTTGGGTTTTAGGGTTGGTCTTCCAAAAGGGGTCAATTTGTTCACAAAAGAGTTAATGCAAGAGAAATGTGGCCTCTAGAAAGGGGTGGTCTCTCAAATGAGTGGTATTTCAAGAGGGGGACTACTGTACTAAAGGTCCTTAACAAAGATTGCTCATTTCGTTCTGATCGGATAAAAACATGGCCGCCAGCTTGGAACTTAGGTTTAACATTCGACCCTATGGGAAAAATCACACTTTAATCTTCTCCACTGAAATGGCTGAAGCAAATTCAATCAAACTTTACAGGAATGATGTACTAAAGGAACTTCACAAAGATTGCTCATTTCCTTCCTATCGGATAAAAAACATGGGTGCCAGCACGGAACATGGTTTAACATTGGATTCTATGGGAAAATTACATTTTCATCTTCTCCTCTGAAACCACAAAAGCAAATTCAACCAAACAATACAGGAATGATGTACTAAAGGTCCTTAGCAAAGATTGGTCATTTCGTTCCGATCCGATGAAAAAACATGGCCGCCAGCGTGTAATTTAGGTTTAACATTGGACCCTATGCGAAAAATCACATTTTCATCTTCTCCTCTGAAACCACTGAAGCAAATTCAACCAAACTTTACAGGTATGACGTGCTAAAGATCCAAGATTGCTCATTTCCTTTCGATCCAATAAAAAACATGGCCGCCACCATGGAACAAGGTTTAACATTGGACCCTATGGGAAAATTACATTTTCATCTTCCCCTCTGAAACTGCTTAAGCAAAATCAACCAAACTTTACCAGAATGATGTACTAAAGGTTCTTAACAAAGATTGCTATGGGAAAATTTCATTTTCATCTTCTCCTCTGAAACCACCGAAGCAAATTCAACCCAACTTTACAGGAATGATGTACGGAAGGTATTTCACAAAATTGCTCATTTCATTTCGATCTGACAAAAAACATGGCCTCCAGTGCAGAACATAGTTTAACATTGGAGCCTGGTATGAGAAAACAATCCTTTTCATCATCTTTTCTGAAACTATTCAAGCAAATTGAATTAAATGCATAGAAGGTCCTTTGCAAAAATTACTCATTTCAATAGGATCAGACAAACAAGAGGCTCCCAGGAGCCTGTATCGCTCACCTGGCTTTCAGTTGCCACAATCAAGCTAACAAGTTATAAAAAATCACACATCTTGAACTGTATTTAAAGTCTGATAATGTTTTCCTATATTTCTTTGTTGGGATTTTTTGACAGAAAACTTTTTTGCTAAGGACCACCTTTAACACCAGTTTTGAAGTTAAGACATCATTTTGAAAATGGCGGTCAAGGAACAATTTTCAACACTGGTTTTAAAGTTGCAACATCAACATCTATTTGGAAATCAAATTTCATTGAAATCGGACAATGTTGAATTTTCCCGCCTTTTTTGGCAGCCATTTGAAAATGGCAGTCAATAAACAATTTTCAACATCAGATTTGAAGTAGTGACATCAATTCCCACTTGGATACCAAATGTCATTGAAATCGGACAATGTTGAATTTTCCCGCCTTTTTTGGCAGCCATTTGAAAATGGCAGTCAATAAACAATTTTCAACATCAGTTTTGAAGTAGTGACATCAATTCCCACTTGGATACCAAATGTCATTGAAATCGGACAATGTTGAATTTTCCCACCTTTTTTGGCAGCCATTTTTATAATGGCGGTCAACGAATAATTTTTAACATCAGTTTTGAAGTTGGGACATCAATACCTTTTTGGGAACTAAATTTCATTGTAATCGGACAATGTTGATTTTTCCCGCCTTTTTTGGTGGCCATTTTGAAAATGGCTGTCGACAAACACTTTTCAACATCAGTTTTGAAGTCGCTACATGAATATGTATTTGGAAACCAAATTCCATTCAAATCGAACAATGTTGAATTTTCCCGCCTTTTTTTTGGTGGCCATTTTGAAAATGGCGGTCAACAAACAATTTTAACACCAGTTTTGAAATCCACACATCATGGCAAACATTTTATCAATTTACACTTAACCTTCATCTTCTACAGTTTTGTGGAAATCAAAGACGAAAAATATGAAAATTCCATGAAAAAAGGGCAATAACTCCTACAAGGGTTTTTGGATTTTCTTCCAAATTTCAAGGTTGGTAGATCTTGATATGCTGAACCTTTTTGCAATGTACACTTGACCTCTATCTGTTACACTTTTTATAATAAAAAATAAATAAAGGGCCCGAGCGCAGCATGATACGACCGCAGCATGTCGTCCACTGAAATTTGAAAAAGTGTAATTTAAAGTGAGTATGGACATAGGAAAGAGCTTGACACAATAATTAGATGGACGCAATAAGGAGATTGACCAAGTAATTAGCTGGACACAAACTAGGGAAAATAAAAATTAGCNCTTATGACTCCTTATGATTCCTCTTTGACCCTCTATAGCTCAGAAACGGTAAGAGCGACGCCCAATCCATTGACATGATGCTGAAAGCTTATATCAAGAGGAATCAAAAGTAAAAAAAATCCCATCGAAATGCGATGAAAAATAAAAATTTAAGGTAATCTGTAAATTTACGATTTTGGCCCCCTTCGGCCCCTCATAGCTCGGGAACGGCAAGAGCTACGTCAATCCGTTGAATACTATTGAAAGCTTACATCAAGTAGAATACAAAGAAAAAAATCCCATCGAAATCCGACGAAAAATATATTTTTTTAGGTTATCAGTAAATTTACGATTTTGGCCCACTTCAGCCCCTCATAGCTCGGAAACCGTAAGAGCTATGCCATATCCGCTGACATATAACTGAAAGCTTACATAAAGAGGAATCAAAGAATAAAATCCCATCGAAATTCGATGAAAAATAAAAATTTTAGGTTATCTGTAACTTTACAATTTTGGCCCCTTTCAGCCCCTCATAGCTCCGAAACAGTAACAGATACGCCAAATCTGTTGACATACTACTGAAAGCTTACATCAAGAGGAATCCAAAGAAAAAAATCCCATCGACATCCGACGAAAAATAAAAAATTTTAGAATATCTGTAAATTTACAATTTTGGCCCCTTCAGCCCCTCATAGCTCGGAAATTGTAAGAGCTAGGCAAATTGGTTGAAATAGCACTGAAAGCTTACATCAAGAGGAATCCAAAGAAAAAAATCCCATCGAAATCCGATGAAAAATAAAATTTTTTGGTTATCTGTAAATATACGATTTTGGCCCCCTTCGGCCCCTCATAGCTGGGTAAGGAAACAAGTTACCAAAAATCTAATAGTAGAGCGCTACGATAATTTTTCATTAGGAATCCTTTAGAAAAAATTGCATCAAAATCGGACTAAAAATAAAAAAATGAAATTTTTGAAATTCGCCCCTTTTGGGCCCCATTTATCTCGTGAATGATACATGCCACGTGTAATCCCTTGGCATATTCCAGATTGGAAATTTTCTAAGGAGTTTACTGAAAGAAACCCCATCAAAATCCGATAAATAATAAAGAATCTACAGTCAAATATGTGAAAACAACCAATTTAACCCCTTTTGGCCCCTTTTTCTAAAACGGGCGGGGCCAGGAACATAAAATTATAGCCCGGGCTAAAGCATGTGCCAAGAAACATCATACTAAAATTTGAAAATGATCTGTTCACTGGAACCAAAGTTATGCTGGCCACAGACACAAAAATACCCAATTTTACCCCTTTTTGGCCCCCTTTTCTGAAACGGGTGGGGCCATAAACCTAAAATTAAAACCCGGGATAGCCATTATGCCAAGAAACCACATAATGAAATTTGAAGATGATCCGTCCTCTAGAAGCAAAGTTATGTTGGCCACAGACGTCGACGCCTGCGCCATAACATGATACGACTGCAAAATTTTTGCGGTTGTATAAAAATACACAAATTTTGAAAATTTTACGGAAAAGGGGCAATAACTCCAAGACGGGTTTTCGGATTTTCTTCAAAATTACAGGGCAGGTAGATCTTGCTATGCTGATCACTTTCATCCCCATGTCAGATGTTTTATATCTGTAACGGTTTTCGAGTTATTGGCCAAAAACTGCAATTTACCCCTATGTTCTATTCGAACGCAATTTTGAGAAGCCATACTCTGGTGATGATTCAGGCCAAGTTTGGTTACATTTGGCCCAGTGGTTTCAGAGGAGAAGATTTTTGAAATTGTTGACAGATAGACGGACGGATGGCGGACGGAGGACGCATAGTGATGGCAAAAGCTCACATGGCCTTTTAGGCCAGGTGAGCTAAAAACAGGGTGCTAATGGAGAACATAGCTAAACACGAGACCCCATTGGCAAAAAACATCATTTTTGGTCATGCATGGCATAGAAGCATTTTGTCAGGTGAGCGATACAGGCTCAGTCTCTGAGCCTCTAGTTATCATCTTCTCTGAAACTATTCAAGCAAATTTAACTAAACTGTATTGGAATGATGTGTCAAAAAATGGACCCTATATTCAAAGATATTCTCCTCTGAAACTATTTGGCCAATTTGAACCAAACTTGGTCAAAATAGTCCTTAGGTGGCCCCTTTTTAAAAAAATGTCTGAGAAGTTTGTATCAGATCCAAGATGGCCGCCAGCTAGGAACGCCGTTTTAACATTGGACCCTATGGGAAAGCATTCAAAGATCTTCTCTGAAACCACTGCGTCAATTGGAACCAAACTTGGTCACAATAGTTATTGGGTGGTCCCGTTTAAAAGTCTGCACTTCATCCAAGATGACCGCCAGCAGGGAACTTAGTCGAAAATTGAACAATATTGCAAAAATCTTCTCAGAATTCGAAAATACTGGACCAATTGGAACCAAACTTAGTCCCAACTAGATGTAACTGTGGCCTGATGGGCCACAAATCTATACCCCCCGCTTCTTGTTGATGATCCTACCCTGCACAGTTACAGACGTAGAAACATACCATGGGGGTACTCCAATAGTCCACCGTAACTTTGAGGCAACTTAAAATAAGAGGAAGGCACAGAGAAATCCTTTGATAAGACATAGACTCATTAGAACTATTTATCAGAGAGATGTTTTGCTACTCGATAGGGAAAATGTTGGGGAAACCTTTTTAGCCTACCTTTTATATTTTCAATATAGACTCTAAGTAGGAGAAATCTACAAAGTGCTGTAACTTTGTTAAAAATTTATTAATCAATCTGAAAATAGGAGGTGCACAAGTACTTATAGTTACTAACATTCTGACAAAATTTGAAAAGTCAATTCAGAAAGGTTCCCGAGATAAGCTTCGGACAAATCTTCAGAAAAATTTTCAATATAGACTCTAAGTAGGAGAAATTTACAAAGTGCTGTAACTTTGTTTTGTTAAAAATTTATGAATCAATCTGAAAATAGGAGGTGCACAAGTAC
>MJUU01002502.1:2855-22444 GCA_002080025.1 Modiolus philippinarum | reverse complement strand
AAAAAATATCAACCAAGGCTGATTTTCGAACTTGACCAAGGTATTAGTGATATAAACATTTGGTATAAATTTCATGAAAAACCGTTATAATTTGTATGCATGAGAGCGCTTACAAGAAAGTGTGACGGACGGACGGATGGACACACTGACGCCCGGCATTTCTATGTCCCAGCTACGCGTTGCGGCCGGGGACAAAAAAAGTTGATTTAAAGGGAAAATTCGCAAAAAAATAAAAATTCAATATTTTATTCCTCATATCTTAGTTAGCACATAAATATATGTATTACTGTTCAATTGTCTTGGATAACTGTACAAGACTGAATTAATTGTGAGCAGATACCGGTGAATCAACCACCATATTGTCGTCTTGTCAACTTAAAAAGTCATGTGATACCTAAAGACCACAAAATACCAAAACTCGATAAGCCTGTTAAAAAAACAGCAAGTACATAAATGTGCATAACTCTGATCTGTCCAAATACAAGGTAATTTCTTTCACAAAATTCAACGATTTGTAATTTATTCTATAAAGCACTGAAAATTTGCAGCTATTTCTTTTAAATATATCATTAAATTGATGATATATCCAGAACTTTTACGACGTTCCCGTGTTCACAAATCAACAGCAAAAATTGTAGAAATAAAGATTCATATTGACAAGAAGTATTCATAGCTATGCAGGCGTGTACACACCATATTGTGTATTAACTGTTTTTTGAGATGACAGGTGTCGGACCCATCCGACCACTTCTATACCTGTATAAATCACTTGATCTTACCTGGAAAAAGTGACGACCCCGTTGATACCACCTGCTGTGTACACAATCAACTCTGCACGCAAACACCTTATGCATTGAAACGGTATGAGACTCATAACTTAGACCTATTATTTACGTACCTATAGTTATACATACAACGGCAGTAGAAACTCCGGATAGAAACTTCTATCTTTTTTTCTTGAAACCGATTGCAGTTGTATGTACATTGGATCTACATTTTTATGTCATGCTATAGTGTTGAGCAGGAGATGGCTCGTTTTGTGCAGAAAATGAAATTAGTGCAAATTGTTTTTTAAAAAAAAATGTGCAAGCCAAATCTGATGTAGGGGCATTTTATTTATTGTATTTTCGTGCAGAGTATATTACCTTCTATATAACCGTAAAGTTTTAAGGTAGAATATGCTGGATCATTGCAACTCACAGATGTATAAAATCATAGAGAGAGTAAATTTTAGTAATAAAACAATCAAAAAGGGCATAAACTCTATCATATCATAAAAGTTAATTTTATCAACTCTGCATGCTCAGAGTCTTGGTATTGTGTTCGAATCACATAAAGCCCATGCATATGGTATTGAAATAAAACTATGAAGTGCAATAAAAAGTGTCATAAAATGTACAAATACTAACTTACGTATACTGAACATTGGCGGATACAAGGGGGTGGGGGTCCGGGGGTTGGAACCCCCATTTTTTGGACAATCATGTATATTTTAAAGAATTTCCTGATTTTTTTTACTAAGAAATGCCCCAAAGATATTCCCGCCTCGCTCCCCTCGGCGAAATTTTCTATCTTTTCTAAATTGGAACCCCCTTTTTCAAATTCCCTGGATCCGCACCTGCTGAACACATTCTAATCTCTGTGGATTACACTATACCACTACTGTCTGTATAACAATTTCGGCATTATAAGTATATATTTTTTTCAGACAACATGACACATAAGCATTTTAAAGTATCACTTGTATTGTAAAATGTTGAAGACATTACAAAGACATTACGAGAATCAACCTCTTAGCGTTATTTTTTTTATACATAAGCTGGGACTAATATCATAGATCATCATATTTGTCCTAGACAGTACTAAACCTAAGTTTGAGCACAGTCGGACTCAGCTACTGAAAAGGGGTGCAGAAAAAGGGTCTAGGCTAATTTGTCATATTTTGTCAAACTTCTGCACGAAATACAAACATTTTTAACGCCGGATACAATCTCTTCAGATCCTCCAGTTTTGTCCCAGTGAACGACACTTTTTACATTGTGTGACCCTCGCAGAAACGTATATCATGAATGAACTGCATCTGTCTTTTAAATTTTATCCAGTATCCGTCATTTATTTAATATCAGTGAAGTATTTTGTATCGTGTTATAAGCCACTTTAAAAAAAATAGGCGTGTGCCTTTTCTACCNGTAATTAGTGCAGCACACGCCACATTTACCTGTAGGGCATGACACAGGTAAAATTTGACAAGGGACATGATTCTGTATATTAGGTTGTTAATTAACCTCTGATGATTACATCACTACAAAGGTATTAACTTTTCAACACTGAAACACAGAAGCACGCAGGCGCGTGTGTGCACATATTTATTACTTCCTAGATTGTTTTGAGGATAATAATAGAAAATTAATGTTTTTTTTGTTATTTTGAACTACTTTTCTGGCATCTTTTGCATCGATTTAAAACATCAACAGCCAATTTTATTTGACAGTAAATTTGGAATTTAGTTATTCTATGAGGAAGTAATGTTGATAGAAACAGGATTTTAAAAAGGGTAGCACGTTTGTCCTTGTTTTTCTGCAGTAATTAGTTATTTCATGTTCTCTAATTTCTAGCAAATTTAACCAACGCCTGACCGATGTGATAAAAATATTTCTCGTCACTAGTGAGAGAACAACTCGCGTGGAATTTCCCGCCAAATCCTTTCGGAATATAATTCTCGGTGTTTTACATTGTCATTAGAGAAACATTTTCTACAACTTAAACACGTTAATTATGAAATTTCTCACATCTTGTTAAATAAACTTTCAAATGTTTTAAAACTCGGCAAGCCTCGTTTTCAAACATTTGTAAAATTTATTTAACTTGATGTGAGAAATTTCATAATCAACTTAGTTCTCGTTGTAGAAACTATATATCTCACTTGAATGCTTTAAATAACGATGAAAAACAGTGGTATGATTGTTTTTTAAAAGGACCGAGATCTAGCCAAGTAACGTCACTCAGCTAAAATATCTAGTAGAAATGAATAATAAATATCGTTTTTCTCCTATACCAATGCGAATTTTTACTTAAAACTTGCTCAACATGTTCACAATGTTACTTAGAGTAAATTAAAGTCTTATTCAAAATTTAGTGAATTTTCCCTTTAACTCCATTTTTAAAGGTTGAGTAAATCAATGGTTAAGGTTTATATATGTTTTTAAATTGATTACATAAATGTCAATTTACACTTGATAATAAACTCTTTAATGGCTGCTTTTGCCAACTGCATGTACATCCTAGTTTCCAAGTGACTGTCAAATTTATAAATAACATAAATTTATAGATTTTCAATTTGTTTTCCTCTTGATAATCAAAATATTGCAAAGCAAAACCATCTTTAGTGGTTTATAACTTTGATTGCTCTGATATACAACATACTTTCTATATTTATTCAGTATTCTACTTCCAAAAACATATGCATTTTTAGCAAGTATTATCAGTTGACATTAAGTAGAAAGTGCTTTACACTTGGAATGTTATAACCAGAGACATATTATTATAGAGATTAGAAACTCTACTATCACAACAAACATGGTATGGCCGCACCAGAACTTCTTAAACTACTTTTAATTTAGTGGACATATTTCTAAACGGGAAAGTGAATTGTTTTCCCTAATTATTTTTTCTTTGTATTTCGAAAATTTGCATTAGAAATATTGATTAATAAAAAAGATGTTAGCAAATAAAGCGGAGACTTCATGTGGAAATCTAACGAAGAAAATTGTGATGTACCTTGTTTACTTTTGAAACTCCTCTTTTATTTCCGTGATTACACCTTCCTAGTTATATAAACTGGAAAGTATTTTACCATGTTGGTTGTGTTTAGATAGTTTTGTGATATTTTCATACATTAAGGAGATATTAGCGATTAATGTGTGTGTGAAGTGAAAGTTTTATCGAAGTCTCAATGGCGGCATGATTTCACGAGAATTCGTCAAGTTGCCAATCTCTTTAATTATATTTCTCTGTTATAACTAAATGTACAAGATGAGACTTATGATCAATGTGACATAATTTTGGCAAAAACTCTATTATTGAAATATAATCAATTAAGGATTTGTTAATCAAATACCCGTTTTTTTACTTGGCTTCCCATTAGGTTTGAAACATCATTTAGTAATGGTTTGATTTTGACTGCAGAGTTGAAACATAAACTACAGAAATTTGTGTTTGCTGAACTGACAGTTATAAAATATTTATCATTAAAATACATGACCATGTAACAATTTGTTTATTCAATTTTGAATATAAAGACCACAGTTTTTAACAAGTTCAAACATTTAACTCTCTCCATGATTGTGAAAAGGATCATCCCTTTTATGAGTAGAAGTGTAATGAAGATTTGCATGATTATGGATAGTATCCATTGATTATCATTGTTCTACTGTGGAAAAGGGTTAAACTTTATGTTTAACACTTGAGACAGTAGAACTATGATAATCAACAAATAACAGATTTTGTTTCTCTAATTCTTGAATTCATGACTTTTTAGTTTCTACCTTGTTGCAGGCCTCTACAATTAAGACTGTGAGGTCACTGGATATGAAATAAACATTACATGGAAATCAACAAGAGCAAGTCGATTACAGGTGATTCAAGATAAATAAGCAATATATGCTTTGAGTAAATAGTTTTTATATTGATTTATACTCGAAAAAAAAAATTGTTTAAGGTAGATTTTGCCATTTGAAGAAAAGTTCATGACCTTTTCAATATCCAATGAAATCGCGAGATCAATTTATACACATGTTGGAGAATATAATAATCAGTCATGTTCTCAAATGTGAGATTGGACAATTCCACCCGAGTGTTCACATTTCCAGTCAGAAACGAGGCTTGCCGAGTTTCTGATGATAAGAATTGTGAACCCGTGGATGGAATTGTCCTGTCTCACATTTTTGACCATGGCTGATTATTTTTCTTGCATTTCTCAGCTGAATATTAAAAGTAATAAACATGGCCGCCATGACACATAAATGTGGCCAACTACCGCAAAACAAATTCAATATTTGAAAAGATCGGGTGCATTTTGGTTTTGTACCAAAGGTACAAAACTTTAAAAATTAATCTTTGAGGTTGCGCTTCAGGGGTTTCAAACTGAAGTGGTTTGAATTTCAAAGTTGTCATGTCATGTTTGTGAAGTTGTGTGGTGTTCTGACATTTTGCATTGTGACGTTTTGCATTGTTATGTCAATGGAAGTCATGTGATGTGAGATGATGAAATTTCACACTGGTGTCTCACACAGAATTTATGTTTCCCATACGTATAGAAATGTGAGAACACTTTGATCTCCTATGACCTGAATGGGCGAGAACTGCTTAAGAATTAGAGAATATGGGATTAATACTCACCTCAACAAAATATGGATTTCCACTCATTGTCATATCATTATTCCTGGGACCTAGATCTAACAGTACAGATGCTGAAAATAAAAGAGACACCATGTTAAAGTTGAACTTTGATGGCTGGTAACTGCAATAGCTTGAACAACATGGTCATGAACATAGCAAACATCTGGTCCCTTTGTCCAACTTTATTAAATATAGTTTGACACAGACTGCCCAAATTATCAATTTATAGTTACAATTATTTTCATGGAAATTTTAAAGTCCGGTGGAACAGTTAACTGTTTACCGATTTTGGGACAAACTGTTCTGTGGGCAAAGTAATTGCGCAGTGCAACGTCACTTCAAATCTTACTGGTGTAGAATTTTTTTTCATTTGCAAGATTTTAATTTTTTTATACAAGTTAATAAAACAGTTATTTCATGTCCTGTTTCAGGAAATAGGAAAACTATAGACCCTTTCCCAATAACTGTGGTCCTGAATTTTGCACATACGCTCATATGCCTTTTAGTGGGTGAAAATGCAACATCATAATACATGTGACATCTTGATTAATTGTCCTACGACATCATTTTTGCAGGAACTGTTTTTATTTTCCACTCAAAATCATAGGAATGCAGTTATCGTAAAAGGGTCTATTGTCCCTCCAAGATGGAAAATTACTTGCAAACTGTTGCCTTCTGCCTCTGGTGTCTCCGGCATCTCATTTCCAATATTACCACAAATAGTTTTTACCGTTACCTTCAAAGGCATGAAATAACTGTTTACTGTTTCCTTGGTCCTTTTTTTGTTGGAGCCATAGAAGTTCGAACTTTTTGTTTTGGCTTTCATCTACTTAAGGGGTCTCATAACCTAAGGAGTCAGCGATAATGTACCAGTTTACAAGGCAGCCTGTGTCCTTAGGGTTATTTTACATAGCTTTATATGGTAAAGGTCATAGCTTATAGGTATCCCTGGAGTTATTTTATATCATATATAAGTGTATCTTAAATGTGAATTTCATACAACCCAAACCTTAAATAGCACTTAAGCAGCATTTTTCTCAACATAAATGTAAGTATACATGTACATTTTCAAAATATGCTACATGTTGCATTTGTTGACAAATATATACACATCATGATTCATTTAAAAACACAATAGCAAACATCCTTTGGTAACAATTTGGTCTTTGGTTCTATCAAAACATCTGTTGTTCTCAAACCAGTCAATAACTATATACTGTTGAAAAACTAAAGAAAAAATGTATATTTGGTTGAAAATGTAATTAAGTCCAGAGCTCTAAGTTCTGCCTAATACTGAAGGCTTAGTCATGTCTTCTTGTATTGATATGACAACCTGCTTCATGTAAGGCCATCTAATCACTATCTATCCTATAACACATTTTATATTTCATTTCAATGATTTTGAAAAGACAACCTACTATCAGTTTGATTATTCATGTTGTAATGTGCACTTATCAATATCTTATTATTTTCTCTATCCATATCTAACTTCTGCCAGTAACCATCTAAGTCTGTTCCTGGTATCTGTATATTGTAAATTCTTACCTGAAAATTAAATTGAACAAATTTATTGAAGTTAATGAAAGCTATACTTCAGTTATACATACATGACAAATATAACATTATAAGTAAGTAAGATTTTATTTGAAGTGAGTTGAAGATTAACGAAAATACAACACAAGCTCTTAGTAGATTTTGATGATATATTATGAAAATATATATGCTATTTCCTCTAACTTCAAGATAATGGTTCCTTCACTAAATTTCAATGCACAAAATTGAGAAACTGCTGCACCATGAGCACATGATATGCCCGTCCACTGTCAACTCGAACTTTATGGCATTGTTGGACCACAACAAAATTCTGATTGAAAAAAAAAAAAAAATCAAACAGAATATGTTTACAAAAACAGGAAAACAGCAAACACCTACCTGTGCCTTACCAAGATATAATAATTAACAAATATCAAATCAATATGTCAAGCGATTACAGTAAAAAACTCTGGAAACCTTTATTTTCAAAATTTCACTAAGTCCAAGGGTAATAATTCTGTAAAAATCAACCGAACGGAACCAAATTCCAACTTGATATGTATGTCACCTAGATATACTCATATACCAAATATGATTTAATATGACAAGCGGTTACAGAAAAAACTCCCGAAACCTATATTTTTCAAAATTTCACCAAGTCCAAGGGCCACAACTCTGTACAAAATCAAGCGATCGGAGCCAAATTCAAAGTTGATCTGTATCTCACCTAGATGTACTCATATACCAAATATGAAACAATATGTCAAGAGGTTACAGAAAAAATCTCCGGAAACTAAAAAGTTAACGGACAGACGGACGGAGGGTATAACATAATACGTCCGTCTTTCGATGGGCGTATAAAAATGATCACTGGCCTTACAAAACAACCCTGTGTCTGCTGAAATTATGGACAGACTGAAAAAAGAATTCATTGACTTCAGTAAAACAATATATATCTCTTCACTTTAAGATACAGTTACATGAAATTTATTAAGTTCTAAAAAAAATACTATTGGATTCTAATATGATATATATGGAAACCATGACGACAAGCCGTATGAAAATATCTAATAACACAATGAGCGAATTAACAACAGTCTTTCTCTTTAATGATATGTGAAATTTAAACTGGTTCTGATGGGTTGGATAAATTTTCATACTCAACATATGTTGAATAAAGCCTTGCGGTATTTCACGCCAAATCTTTTCGGAATACAATTCTCAGTGTTTATCATTTATCATTACAGAAAAAGATTATTACTACATTGTATCAACTCTCAGTTTAATTAAAAAATTTTAAAAGTCGGCAAGGCCTGCAATTAAATTTTTAAAATCTAACTATCTCTATTGGATAAAATTTGGTAATTAACAAGACCTTGTGGTGAAATCTATATTTATGCTAAAATTTACTATGTCATAGTATGTTTTGTGCAAAAAAAAAACTAGAGGCTTAAATGAGCCTGTATCGCTGGTGACTGGTTTTATTCATTGTCACAAAGAGACCACCCATTCATACTATAAATCAGTTCACCAGATGTTACATTTTCAATCTTGGATGAGTTACAAACATAAAAATTACAAACTTTGAAAGGGAACACCCAAAGACAATCATAACCAAACCTGGTTCCAATTGGCTCAGTAGGTTCAGAGGAGAAGACATATTAATGCATTTCCATAGGGTCCCTATATTAAACTATGTTCCACGCTGGCGGCCATCTTGGATGAGGTACAAACGTCAAAATCACAAACTTTGAAGGGGACAAGCTAAGGACTATTGTCACCAAGTTTGGTTGAATTTGGCTTGGTAGTTTCAGAGGAGAAAATCTTTGGATGCATTTCCCGTAGGGTCCCTATGTTAAACTATGTTCTCAGCTGGCAGCCACCTTCAATGAGGTATGAACATAAAAATCACAAACTTTCAAGGAGACCACCTAAAGACTATTATGATCTAGTTTGGTTCCAATCGGCTCAGTTGTTTCAGAGAAGAAGATCTTTGAATACATTTCCAATAGGGTCCTATGTTATATGTCATGTGCTGACGGCCATCTTGGATGAGGTACGAACATAAAAATTACAAGCTTTAAAGGGGACCAGCCAAGGACAATTGTATCCAAGTTTGGTTCCTATTGGCTTATAGTGGTTTCAGGAGAAAAGACCTTTGAATGTATTTCCCATAGGGTCCCTATGTTAAACTATGTTCCCCGCTGGCAGCCATCTTGGATGAGGTACAACCACAAAAATCACAAACTTTAAAGGGGACCACCTGAGGACTATTGTGACAAAATTTGGTCGACATTGCCTCAGTGGTTTCAGAGGAGGAGATCATTGAATGCATTACCCATAGGGTCCTATGTTAAACTATGTTCCCTAATGGCGGCCATCTTGGATGAGATGCTTATCTGCTGGACATATGTAGAAATTGTAGTCCTGGAAAAGCTCAACACTTTTGTAATTCACATTTAACCTCCATCTCAAACAGTTCTTGAAATAAAAGTAAAAATGTTAAAAAAATCGTAAAAAAATTCAAAGAAAAAGGGGCCATAACTCCTATGTGGGTCATCAGATTTTCTTCAAACTTGCAGGAAATGTGTATCTTACTATGCTGACTATTTTTGTAATTTAAACTTTAATTCTATCGTCTAACATTTTCAATATATAAGACTAAAAGTAACAAAAAACCGAAAATTTTATGGAAAAGGGGCAATAACTCCAAGATGGGATATTCTTCAAAATTGCAGGGCGGGTAGATCTCATCATGCTGATCATTTTCACCCTGTCAGATTTTTGATATCTGTAATGCTTTTTGAATAATTTGCAAAAAAACGGCAATTTACCCCCTATGTTCTATTTTAGTAACAGCGGCCATGTTGTTTGGTCTACAGACATAAAAATCACAAACTTGAAAGAACATACCTAACCTGGTGATGATTCTGGCCAAGTTTGGTTTGTATTGGCTCAGGAGTTTCAGAGGAGAAGATCTTTGAATAAAAGTTAACGGATGGACGACGGACAGACGGACAGACGACGGACGGACGGACGGACAACGGATGGACGACGGACGGATGAAGAGTGACAGCAAAGGCTCACATGGCCTGTGGCCAGGTGAGCTAAAAAGTAATTATTATGAAATGGCTGTCATTTTTATGTACACTATAGGTCCACTCCATTCATTAAATTCACATTAGAATTGGAATAATTCATGTTCGCTGGAGGTTTGTAGTCGATTTAACATATGGGTGTCCATTGTTTTCGTTTATTTTACACTTCACTTAGCTGTGCCACACTCTTGGTAAAATATTAACAAATATAATTGGCCACCAATATGTAAATCTCCAACAAATCACAGACGACCATGAATTATTTCTTAACTATATACTACATCACATACAACAAACTGTACAAATTCTAATGACTATATATAGGTACTCCAACAAAAAAATTAAATGTTCACTTTCAATGAATATAATGGTGCAAAAAGATAGTTATCTGCTTCAATTATAGGAAATTGAACTTTTAATCCCCAAATAATTTAGATTAAGGATAAATTAGCATCATTGAAAAATTGCAAGTATTTTTTCTTTTTGCATTTACCAGTTCTATTGAGAACCAAGGAAAAACTGGTTCAAAATTATTTGGAGCTGCAGCGCTTTGGCCACTACTTGAGATTAACTATGAAGAAAATTCAAGAAACTGCAACAAGAGGCTCTCAAGAGCCTGTATCGCTCACCAGGACCATGGCTGACATAGATAAAAGGCATTTCCAATAGGAAAAACAAAACATAAAATTTAGCAGAATACCTTTTTTCTAAAATTACAGTATTCTTGTTTGGTTTCCATGGCAACCAAGAGATCCACCATCCATTACAACCCATAACAGAACACCATTCCAAAAAAAATTTGGGCAGGGGTTCCCCTTATAATCAAGGTAATACATAATGCTGAAACTGAAACATTCAGACCACAATTTAAATAAAAATTCAAAAATTTGGGCAGAGGTTCCCCTTAAAATCAATAGGGCCAATGTAAAAACTATGTTCCAGATGGTGGCCATCTTTAAAGGTATGGACCTGCCATATACATTTTTTTGGATGGGACCACCCAAGGACCATTGTGGCTTAGTTTGGTTGTAATTGGACCAGTAGTTTCTGAGATGAAGATCTTTGAATGTCTTTTCCATAGGGTCCAATGTTTATACTATGTTCCCCACTGGCTGCCATCTTGGATTAGGTACAGACCTGGTGGATACCTTTTTTGGAAGGGACCATCTAAGGACCATTGTGTCTAAGTTTGGTTATAATTGGACTGGTAGTTTCTGAGAAGAAGGTCTTTGAATGTCTGTCCCATTGGGTCAAATGTTAAAACTATGTTTCCTGCTGGCAGCCATCTTGGATTAGGTACGGACTTGCCGCATACCTTTTTTGGAAAGGACCACCTAAGGACCATTGTGCCTAAGTTTGGTTATAATTGGACTGGTAGTTTCTGAGAAGAAGATCTTTGAATGTCTTTTCCATAGGGTCCAATGTTAAAACTATGTTCCCTGCTGGAGGCCATCTTGGATTAGGTACGGACATGCCGGATATACTTTTTAAAGGGGACCACCCAAGGACTATTGTGACCAAGTTTGGTCCCAATTGGCAGAGTGGTTTCAGATGAGAAGATCTTTGAATGAAAAGTTTACGACGGACGGACGCCAAGTGATGGCAAAAGCTCACCCTGGCATAGCCAGGTGAGCTAAAAACAAGTAAGAGTTAAAATTGCCATGCACCTACATGCATTCATGAATTTATTTGAAACTTTGCAGTTGAAAAGTATGAGTTGTAATTTAAATACAACACTTAACCTGCGTCTTCGTGCACCATGTCATCATTATGTATTTGTGCAATGAAAATTGATAAATCATAAAACTGTGCTTACAAAATTCCTCGTTGGAGTACCTACGGTATGGAATATGCACTTACATCGTCAATTTTTGTATCCTGCATGTAATTTACAAGATCTGTTCCCAGATATAACACAGCACTTCCATCCTGAAATAAACAGTGTAAAGTATAAAATATTTTGTAAGTACTTTTTTACTAGTGCTTAAAATTTAGTTTGATACAAAATAGATAATGAGGAACCTTGGTTTGTTATCTCCCTGTACCAAGTTAGTTATACATTTTGTATATGGTCAAAGTTGAGATAATTTAAATTTCAAAGAGGCTATTGATATGCTAATTAAAATTATCTCCACTTGACCACATAGATCCAACTTGGTACTTGCAATTTAACCCAACATTGGCAATCTTTTAGCTTTTCTTTGGCAAGAGGGTGTTTATGTATGATATTTAATGATACCAGTCCTGCCTCATTTTCTACATCAACCTACTGAGCTTAAAATGCTTTTTACTATCCAAATGTCTGCAAAAGATATACTATCCCAATCAGATGCATTAATTCGAAGCCAATTGCCCTCTGCCCTGGCCCTCTGCCCTTATTTTCCATCCTAAAATCCTGGGTTGTAGTAAAAAAATAACAAATACAAATTTTTAATTCTTTAATTTGATCTTAGTTCAAAAAATAAACTCATCCATGTGGTGACCATGCTAACCATTACAACACCATAGTTAGACTTTCATTGGAACATATCTATGAATCTTTATGTAAAGCTTGATAACATTCAAGCCAGTGCATATGGTTTTAGAGAAATTGTTTCACACCTTTTTCAAATGGGGGTCAATCTTGAATTATGATTTTTCTTGATCAATCTAAAATTTTATCTTTGGTAGAAGACTATCACCATGTCTGATTAAAATCAACTTGGTAATTGAAAAGACTTTCAATTTCAGTTTAGTAGTTAATATTTTTTCAGCAAGGTAAAAGCAAATATTATAACAAGATCTGCAATGACAGTCATCTTGAATTATGATTTGCATCAAAATAACAAATTTCCATCCCCACAAGCAAATGAACATTTGTGATATCTTGGTTTCATTTGATAAAGTAGTTTCTGGAAAGTTCTTTTGTGATACTTAAGCCCAATTCAGTGAGCTAAAAGCAATGGTACATTTTCTATTATTTATTTCCTCATTTTCATCACAGCATTGAAGCCTCTCTAATAAGCTATACTTCACATTATGCAGAAATATGTTTTATACAGCAAGGCAAAATTAAATGATTAATCTGAATATATATCATATTATTATTAAAAAAATTAAATTCTTTAACTAAATACTCAATCAATCCAAGTTATTTCCTTGGACATGTATTCCACTTGCACAAAGTTTTTCCTGTGCTCAATATTCTACATTCCAAATGTATTTTTGAGCAAAATATTCTGTCTATCAAAGTCTATATGTCTGTGCATATTCACCACTTACCCAAGTTATTTCTGAAGCATCTGTTATATGTACATCTAAACCACTGACACCATTAACATACAAAGTTGCTGTACCTTCTGTAAAAACAAAAAAAAACAAAAATGAAAGCCATTCTTAATAAATTCACTTACTGTAGTACAATGCGAAACAAGACAAAAAGTAAGCTAACAGATTAGAGATTTCTGTGCTACAAGTAAGCTTCAAAATTACTCATGTTTCTTCAATGCAGATGACATCAAAATATAAGAATGACCATCCAAATACCAAATATGATTCATCTAGTGACAAGAATAGAATTCCTGGGTCCCCTGCCGCTCAAGCAATATACTGGTATACTGTTTATGAAATTGCAGTATTTTCAAACATTCAGGGCTATTCCAGAATTAGATATGTTGGGATACAAAAAGTATCGACCACGGCTGATGTTCAAACTTGACCAAGGTATAAGTGGTATTAACATTTGGTATTAATTTCATGAAAATCCGTTAAAATTTGTAGGCATGAGAGTGCTTACAAGGTCTATTTTTGTATAAAACAGAGTCATTATTTTCGTCAAAGTCCCTTAACTCTGTCAAAAAGTACAGACTGATGCTGATTTTAAAACTTAACCAAGGTATTAGTGATATAAACATTGTGTATAAATTTCATGAAAATCTGTCAAAATCTGTAGGAATGAAAGCGCTTACAAGGTCAATTTTGTATAAAACAGAGTCATTATTTTCGTCAAAGTCCAATAACTCCATCAAAAAATATCGACTGAGGCTGATTTTCATATTAAACCAAGGTATTTAGGGATGTTCGAACTTGACCAAGGTATAAGTGGTATTAACATTTGGTATTAATTTCATGAAAATCCGTTAAAATTTGTAGGCATGAGAGCGCTTACAAGGTCAATTTTTGGTTAAAACAGTGTCGTTATTTTGGTCAAAGTCCCATAACTCCGTCAAAAAGTATCGACCAAAACTGATTTTCAAATTTGACCAAGGTATTAGTGGTATAATCATTTGGTATAAATTTCATGAGAATAGGTCTTAATTTGAAGGCATGAGATAGCTTACAAGGTCAATTTTTGGATAAAACGGAGTCATGATTTCGGTCAATGTCCCATAACTCCGTCAAAAGGTATCGACCGAGATCAAGGTATTAGTGATATAAACATTTGGTATAAATTTCATGAAAATCCTTTGAAATTTGTAGGCATGAGAGTGCTTACAAGAAAGTCTGACGGATGGACGGACGGACCCACGGACACATGGATGCACAGACGCCCGGCATTTCTATGTCCCCGCTCTGCGTTGCGGCGGGGGACAATAAATATTACCGAGAAACTGACCTAATCACAAGAACTTAACATGTACACTAGACACTGAAATGACAGACTGTCATGTACTACTAAATACCAACCTCTATGCCAAATTTCATTGACTTACCACATATAGTTATTGTGAATCTGACCTAATCACAAAAACTTAACATGAAAGTTCATGCCATCACCGTCACAGTTAACACTGTTGTCATCATACTTTGTACGCCCATGTCATGCTTTCTGTGTCTTTTGTTGCATGTGAGACAAACATTCTGAAGTAACTGAAAATCTGTAAAGTATACTTCAGTTCAATAATCTCCCCATCCAAATTTCAGCAACCAAATTACTTCATGCACATTTTCAGGTTGTATACTACAACTGTGAAAAATTTCATCAAAATCCAATGAGTCATTAAAGAGTACATACACTGTCATGGACTGAAATACAGATAGAAGAAAAGAGAGGTGGACAGATACCCCCTAAACTTTGTTTTCAGAGGGTATAATGAGTTAATTATTACAACAATTTTAATTAACCATGTCTCTCCCCAAAGTTTACAAACTTTCTACCTAATTTAGAAATGCATAAGGATGTGCATTGGTGCATGTATTTAAGGCATAAGTCACACGTTGGAGAAGATATTATAGTCATTTTTTTTATAGTTTATCTATCTTCTCATCTGTGCTCATGAAACAATCAATATTTACAAGTCTATTTTTTTTGTGCCCTCAAATGGGTCAAAACCAAAACTAGACTTGACTTGCACTAGTTTGCAGAATAAAAAACATTTTCATTATTCCAAAACTAACCAAAAAATGTTTGAAATAGTTAGATAAAATTCAGATACAATCTGGAATACACTATAATTCGCCTGAATGTGTGACTCTGAAGTTTGACTAACCAAAGTAATTTTAATGTTATTTCTGATTGGACAACTCAGTTTATTATTCAAAGCAATACCTTACCTTACCTGCTGATCTTCACCCTTCTGTTTGGAACCATACGAAACTGTATGATTCAATACACATTCATAAGTTATCTAAGGCCATACAAAATTAATTAATTGGTTCTCAGGCCATTTTTCATTGAAACAGATGAGGGAGGGAAACGATTTTCTTTATCTTTTTATTTGCCTTTTTGCATTGTAAAAACCACCAAAAATGTAGTGAGGGAGGTGATTTTTTTATTTTATTTTATTGAAATGGCAAAAAAAATAGGGTCAATGAGGGTCTTTTTTCAAGCCTCTAACTAGATGAGGGAGGGCCTTGAGAACCAATAATTATTTTTTCATGGCCTAACAATGAATCAAACTTAGCTTACAATGTTGGCAATTTATTTGGTACAAGCTAATATCAATTAAACTAACCTTGAGCATTATATACACTAGCTATATGTGTCCATGTCCCTGCTGTAAGTGTGGTTGTACCAACAATTATTTTACTGCCAATCTGTGTATACAGTTTACTGTTCTCTATGTATACACATAACTCTGTTGTGTTAGAACATACAAATGGAAGTTTGGTTGATGGAAACCCTGTTGGTAAATATATCCATCCTTCAATGGTAAAACTGAAATTACAAGAAATGAAAATCACATGGTATTTTGCCTGTGAGCATGTGTTAAATGCTTTCTATAATGGTAAAGAAGTAGGCATTATACAATACATATCAGTACCATGCAAATCTCATTCTTTAATTTTTGTTAATCTTTGAAGAGAGTGTATATTTTGGATTAACTGTCTAATTTAGACTTCTTCACTTTATATACAATAATGCATTTTCAAGCCAGGCTCCAAAGCAAGATAACGTCTGGAACAGACCATTGAGTGAATTCATGTTCTGTTGTGAAATCAGCTTTGTTCAGACACACATGTATCAGCACACTATTTAATGCAGAGCTGTCAAGGGGGTTTGGATTCCAGGAGTGAGACGGAGGCCGTATGGGAGATAGCCACAAGATTTTTTTTTCAGAGACCCAAATGGTCCATTCTTCCAGCATTTCAAGCAGTCATTGCAAGGAATTTGAAACTAAATTTTCCATTAAGAAAGGAAAACATAAGATAAGCTTTCATATCCGTGACTTCGATCGAAAAAAATGTTTTACTTCAGGGCCTTTAGTAGAAAGTGAACCCGTAATACGAAGAATGTGCAGAATAACCCTAATTTCTGGTTTTCTTTTATCATGAAAAGGTTGTTTTTCTGTTTAAGATCTATTTTTCTCGAAACTTTGAAAAGCATGACATTGAAAAGGGTGAGCGTGAGAGCGTGATTTGGTATTGGGAAGCGTGACTCTCACGCCAAAAGCGTGAGACTTGACAGGTCTGTTAATGTTTCATACAAAACTCAATGATGTGGGTGGTTTACTTGTGCAATATCACCACTATATTGCAAGTTTGATGCAACAATACATAAGACATTAACTTGAATGCTATAAGAGGAGCTAAATATTTCTCTGCCAATAAATCTGAAAATAAATAAATATCTGAATTACTGCTGAAATGTGAGTTAAAACTCATATCATTTATCATGAAGTTGCATGTGTTGTTGTGCCAAGCATAGCCCCACTTATTCCAAAGTTTAAAAGTCCCTTGAAACAGAAAGTACCATAGAGCAACAAAAAAGCTCACAATGCATTACTCCTAACAAGAAAGCAGCATACCAAATTTCAAAAGAATCCCTTCAGGCAAAGTAAGGAATATGTGACGATATATATAGACCTGTCCCTTCTTTTTTCTATAGAATGACAGAAGTGTACGTCAATATACCCCATCACTGTCTTGTCAAGTTGGGTATAACATTGTTCTTTCTATCCTGTATACAGGGAATGAGTTTCCCAAATATCAGACTTCATATAATATTTCTGAATAATATCTAAAATAAAAGAAAATGTGTCCATGGGACACAGATCCTCACCGCCAGATATATTGGCAAACAGGAAGTAGATGAGTGATGGACTTGAAAATGGGAGACACGGTAAAACTCAACATACCAAAGCTTCCGACCAAATATCAAATCTTGCATGTACAAGCTAAGAAATCCTTGACAAAAATTTCCGGACGTACATATGGACGGACGGACAAGGCTAAAACTTAATGCCCCCATCGCCTAACAGCGAGGGCATAAAAAACCAAGGTTAATTTCAATGTTATTAAATATGGAAAAATAAAAAGATTATTACCTTTTTTCAATTCCTAAAGATGACAAATTTCCTATCATGCCATAACTAGACCCATTCAGATATAAAGCTTTGTTTTGTCTGAAATAATAAACCAATATGTAAATAAAACATACATTAAATTTTCATTAATGACAATAGTAAAACTTATGTGCACTATTAAATCCAACTTTATTATTAAGTGTATAAATAAGATTTTATAATATGTGGATCTTATGTCAATCGTGTATTTTACCACCTGAAATTCATAAAAAGTCCAATCAGAATTAGCACTGCAAAGATGATTGCCATAAAATTCTGAATTTACACAATCATTTGTCATTTGAAGTCTTTATCTGTGAAATTTAAAGCATTGCACAATAGTTTCACATAGGCTAACTTAAAATATATATACCGGTAAACAATTTAATTTATCACATTCAAAGCTTATATGTACTTGATTTGCCATTGAGTCTTGGGTCATTTTGTTATCTGTAGAAATCAAAGATTTTTCTCTTACAAAAAGCACTGTTTTTCTTGAGATTTTGTCAAATTGGCATTCCAGCTTCAGAATTCAGTTCTGAAAGATTCTTTGAACAGTTTTACAGTGCACAACAAGCATATACTGTCACTGTATGACCAATGATTAAGGAGGCTCACTCCCCATGTTGTTTATATCAAGGATTTCTTGAAACCTATTTAAATTGATTAAGCATTGTGGACTTAATGAAATGGTAAAAAGAAATATATAGGTCTGTGATCTTTTAATGGAGATAGAAGACATTAAAAATTTGGTGGGAAATAGATTTGTCTGGATTATTACTTATTGGTACGATTTTTTTGTCTAAAAGTTAGGAGGTTATATCAAGAATTTCATGAAAACTTGTCAGGTGTCCTAATTTGTCCTGTAGAAGACATTCATGTAATAAAAAGTGGAGGTCAGTGTGCAAAATTTTTAAAGTGATTGAACTGGAAAAACAAGAGAAGTTCCGAAATCTGACACGAAATCTAAAATGTGATGAGTGAGCCTTGGATCATTAATTCTTAGGATATTCATTGAAATTGTGAAATTAATGAATCAATGAATCATATACACTTTGGAAAAAGCGCTCAATTCAATATAGAAATTGAAATTTTGTTGGTTTATGTCAAATTTATAGTACATATGTATATGATTAATGAAAAATATTGTGGAATCTTAGGTTCAACATTTTTTTTTCTAAGTACTATTATTACCAAATATTTACTTTACTCTTTTACAGAAAAAAATCTGAAAAAGTAAACCTCTCAGTACAGCTATACTGAAGATTGGACAAGATGGCTCCTGTCTGATTGTAAGCAAATACACCAAACCTTCCACCATTAATGGCTGTGTTGTATACATACCTCTCAGTACAACTGTACTGAAGATTGGAACAGATAGCTCCTGTCTGATTGTAAGCAAACACACCAAACCTTCCACCATTAATGGCTGTGTTGTATACATACCTCTCAGTACAACTGTACTGAAGATTGGACCAGATAGCTCCTGTCTGATTGTAAGCAAACACACCAAACCTTCCACCATTAATGGCTGTGTTGTATATATACCTCTCAGTACAACTGTACTGAAGATTGGACCAGATGGCTCCTGTCAGATTGTAAGCAAACACACCAAACCTTCCACCATTAATGGCTGTGTTGTATACATACCTCTCAGTACAACTGTACTGAAGATTGGAACAGATAGCTCCTGTCTGATTGTAACCGAATACACCAAACCTTCCACCATTAATGGCTGTGTTGTATACATACCTCTCAGTACAACTGTACTGAAGATTGGACCAGATAGCTCCTGTCT
>MJUU01002501.1:146650-160410 GCA_002080025.1 Modiolus philippinarum | reverse complement strand
CGAGATATCTTCCACTCGCGTGAGAAATTCTTGTTTCACTCGGAAAAAGACGGAATTTCTCACACTCGTGGAAGATATCATTTTTCTTTAACATGGTCTCGTATAAGAACTTATTCTTCTTCTTCTTCTTCGTTTTTCGTCTAACTTTAATATTTATAAAATAAAGAGTACTGTGCGGCAGTTCGTGTAAGCATAAATAAACAAACGAGTTAAAATTCTTGTCGAACTGCGATAAAAAGTAGAACAAAACAAGAGCTGTCGCCGAATGGCAGCCAGATATACCCCCCTAATTGAACCCTGAATCATTATGGTAAGTGCAAATTTAGGTGGATGTGGACACAGTACAAGTGTGGATACAATATGAGTATGGACACAATGATATAATCCTCCACAAATAACTTTTCTGTTGAAATCAGACAAAAATACATGTAAAATCCACCCTCTTTTGGCTCTGACATTTTTTTTAAAATCATAAGCTTTACAGAAATTTCTCTCCAACACTCCAAGAATTACAATGAAAAACATTTTTCTCTCCAACACCTTTATTATTTCTTTTGAAAATTGTCTAAGTCCAAAAAATCATTGCAGAAAGAATCAATGAAAATCTAAAAATCAAATTATCTCCCCTTCCTGGTTTCAGACAACAATTATATTCCTTCATGCACATCTTCATATAGTGCCCTTCCCTTGTGTAAAGTTTCATTAAGATCCTTCATGTGATTTAAGAGGAGTTGCGCTTACGAGGTTATCTGAGCAGATGGAATCAATGAAAAGTCAAAAGTCGAACTATCTCTCCTTCCTGTTAAAACAATAATTATATTCCTTTATGTACATCTCCATATAGTGCCCTTCCTTTGTGTAAAGTTTCATTAAAATCCTTCAAGTGGTTTATAAGGAGTTGCACTTACCAGGTTATCTATGCCGATGTAATCAATGAAACGTCAAAGTTGAATTATCTCCCCTTCCTGGTTTCAGACAACAATTATATTTCTGTGTGCACGTCCTTCCTTTGTGGAAAGTTTCAAGTGGTTTAAGAGGAGTTGCGCTTACGAGGTTATCTGTGCAGATGGGATCAATGAAAAGTCAAAGTAAAATTATCTCACCTTCCTGGTTTCAGACAATAATTATATTCCTTTATGCACATCTTCATAAAGTATCCTTCCTTTGTGTAAAGTTTCATTAAAATCCTTTAAGTGGTTTAAGAGGAGTTGTGCTTACGAGGTTATCTAAGCAGATGGAATCAGTGAAAAGTCAAAGTCGAATTATCTCCCCTTCCTGGTTTCGGACAATAACAATATTCGTTTATGCACATCTCCATATAGTGTCCTTCCTGTGTGTAAAGTTTCATTAAAATCCTTCAGGCGGTTTAAGAGGAGTTGCGCTTACGAGATTATCTGTGCAGATGGAATCAATGAAAAGTCAAAGTCGAATTATCTCCCCTTCCTGGTTTCGGACAATAATCATATTCCTTCATGCACATGTCCATATAGTGTCCTTCCTTTGTGTTAAGTTTCATCAATATCCTTCATGTGGTTTAGGAGGAGTTGCGCTTACAAGAAGTGTGGACAGACGGACAGACAGACGGACGGACAGACAGAAAGGGTGATTCCTATATACCCCCCTAAACTTCGTTTGCGGGGGTATAAATATATACACCTATCATCGACATTGATGTCTTCAAGGGGCCATGGAAGACATCAATGTCGATGATCTTGACCAATCCCTACCTCTGTCTGCTTGTTTTTTAATCTTTTTAATCTTTTTTACGTTTTGATATGTGTATATATTTTTTGTTTTACCTTTTATCGCAGTTCGACAAGAATTTTAACTCGTTTTATACCCCGCTTGAAAAAAGGGGGGTATATAGTCATGAGGTTGTCCGTCTGTCCGTCCGTCCGTTCCACCTGAAGGTACCCATCTCTTATTCTCTACTCCTCATGAACTCCTGAATAGATTTTCATGAAACTTTAACACAGTGTTTTTGACATAATGTAGATGTGCACCTCTTATTTCAGAATTCGATTTGATTGATTTCTTGTGTTTCCCACAGCAAAACATAGACTTGGCCATTACATTACAAGTGGTTACCCGTCTCCTATCCACTATTCGTCCTGAACCACTGAATATATTTTCATGAAACTTTAACACAGTCTTCGTGATATAATGTAGATGTGCACCTCCTATTTCAGAATTTGATTTGATTGATTTTTGGTGTTTCCCATAGCAAAACATAGACTTGGCCATTACATTACAAGTGGGTACCTATCTCTTATCCGTAACTCCTTCTGAACCACTGAATAGATTTTCATGAAACTTTTATACAGTCTTTGTAAAATAATGTAGATGTGAACCTCCTATTTCAGAATTGGATTTGATTAATTTTGAATTTATTGAATCAAATGGGGTGCGGGGGTATTTATTAGTGAGCTTTGCTCACAGTTTTTCTAGTTTGTTTCTGTGTTTTCGTTTGCAAATACACATGTATAATAATTATACCCAAACCACATGTATTGAAACTCTAGGGAAGAAGATTCCTGCCGTTGGGTTCCTTAAGAAAAGAAAAAGCATTTTTTTTCAAGTATTTTCTTACGCCAGCTTGTCCGAGATTTCATTTTCATTCTAAAAAAAAAACGATCGTATCAATAAGCAACTGTCGTAACCTCTAGAAACATTCCGTATATGCATTTATAGTATACGTTTTCTTGTATTTGCCATTCTCTATTGTTCCTTAGACATTATGAATGTCACACAATTTTTATTGTCAGAAATTCTCTACTGTTTTTCATAAATGTTTGGACTCATAAAATATTAGCTTTCAATGACATATTCAATCCAAGAAAGTTGTGAATATCTTGCCATGGATACTACCAATTCGAATTATGTACCATTGGCGGATCCAATGGGGACCCCTCTTATGTGGACAATTGTGTATTTTTAATTAATATCCTGATGTTTTATTAAGAAATACCCCAAAATTTTCGCGCCTGGCTCCGCTCTTCGAAATTTCCCTTCACTTTTAAATTACTATTATGTTTTTTAACATTTTACACATCTGTTTTACTTGTATAAAGCTATATGGTTTTATATTAATATTTTATGTATTTATTAAAATTGTTCAATAAATCCAACAGTTCTCGCCACAATATAGCTGAAATATTGCTGAAGTTGGCGTAAAACATCAATCAATCAATCAATCAACCCTTTTTAAGTTCCCTGGATCCGCGCCTGTATTACCTTCATTTTTCATAGTCTACGGAATTTCCACTATATACATGTATATATAGTCAGCTCGGTGTCTTAAAATAAATTAAGAGAAAAAAGAGTATTTGCCACTTTCGTTGAGCTTTGACAAGTAGAGGTTAAAGCAACTATATAAAGGCCCTACAGACGGACTAGCAGACAGACACGTGCACAAACAGAAGCAAAGAGATGAATATTGAGTAACTGAGTGTCAGTCCTGCAGGTACAGTCCATTTGGAATTGTTTCAAAAACGTTGTCTGATTTTACTGTCGTCAAAACTTCGCCTTTGCTATTTGTAATAATTTTTCATGTGAGAGGGTCATAATCAAGCAGTCACAAAACAGTCTTTTAAAGAATGAATTTCCTGGAAACTATCTAAAAAATATCATTTAATGTTACATTTTAATATTAAAAAGTGCGTTTATGATATCTTATCTTTTTTGTCGGGTATTCGGGAAAATCAACACTCCAAACTTTTTTCCAGAATCATAGAGGGAGTGAAAAGTAACAGCCGTTTTTCAATTCAAATACTTCCAATCTTAGTATGATGACGCTTTTATTTTCTAGGGTATGCTTCATATGTCAACTATGCAAAGGGTCAAGTTAAAATATTTTAAATTTTGGCTACTGTTCCCGTTTTTGCAAAAGTATGGCTTTTTCTGCTGATTTTCAGTCTTGACCTCAATTTTCTAAATTCTGCACCACCTCTGCTTTTTACGACAGGACATAATAAACGCACCATAACTTCTCATACACTATATATAAAAATCAGCAATGAGGTATGCTGGTCCATTAAAGTTGACAATTTTGGTTTCTAGTCACTGTACTAAATGGAAACATAAAAAAAAAACAGCTGTACAGTTGATGTAAAGTGAAAATAGCAAGCTAACACGTGATGTTCTTTACTTCAGATGTAAACAATATTTGTATTTTATTATGCAGTATCAATAAAAAATAAGATCATATTGGTATTCACTCCTTCAAACCTCCTTTTTTCATATATATAACATACTCTGACCACTCATATGTGTATTACCGCCGTGCGCGGTCCAGGCTTATGAATAGGCCCGCAGCATACTCTGAGCTTGGAGTATGAGTCTTCCTAACAGAGGACCCCGAGGGAACCTCGGGATAAAGAAATAGGACCTAGTATCTCCGGCTTGTGGGGTGTGACCCCTTCTAAACGTGGGCTGACCCCGAGGGTCCCGGTTATAGAAATAGGACCCATTCCGTGGTTGTGCTGGATTAATAAATACACAACCCATCTTTCGGATGGAATGTAAACTCAGGTCCACGTGTTGGAAGAAAAGCCACACTTCCTGCACGTTAAAGAACCCTTATAGCAAGCTTTTTTGAGTGATCCGTAAGTGATCGGCTGCAAGGCTAAATTCTCCGCCCTTTTCGATTTTCACCCTACTTTTCCAGTGGCAGTCAGAATTTCCCGTCCCATGACTCTTCCATACCCCCAAGTGATTATTTATTTATTAACAAACTTGTTTTCGTCTTGATATAGCTGAAATATTGCTGAGTAGACGTTAAACAATATTCAATCAATCAATCATATTTGTATTAAATCTTTATGCTATATGCAATTGTAGTCATACTATTATTATTGTTGGTTGCATATATGTTTGGGAGAGTAAAGAAATAAATAACATAACAGAGAAAAGAGACCATTTGTGCAGTTTAATACTTATCATAAACTGTTAAAGTATTCAACAACATAAATTATTCGGCGCATTTGACATTTCTTGCCACATGATTTTTCTATCACAATTTTGAAAATAGAAAAAGAAATTTCACATAAATACAAACTTTTAATTACAATTTATCTAATGTACTCTGACAGATAACAATGGCTCTTTTTGCAGATTAAAGCAAATTTATTTCACTGGGTTCAAATTGGCATAAAATTATGTTCTGGCTCTGTTTGGCACACATCAGATTACAGATGGTGTCAGTGTTAAGTTCATTATTCGTATATGTCTGAATTTTCTTAACATAAAGAATATCCTTTCTGGGTCTTTATTTGTTGTGGGTATTACACAACAAAATTTGGCAAATTTGAAAGAAGCCCAAATCTAACTTTTTTATTAAATGGTCTTTAATGATGGTAATCAATAAGCAAAAAGTGTCAAAACTTCATTACCTTTTGATGGAGGTTCCTCCTGAAGTTAAATGCATTCTTGACTGCCTATGATCTGTGAAATCCAGCAGCTATCTAAAGAGCAACTGAAAAAAAAAAACTAAATGTAGATTTGCAATTGCAAGCAATAGCCGATGTCACCACAGACTCCCCATTTGACGATTCCTCCTTATTCACAGCCCCAAAATCTACCTAGAAATCAAATTTCGTAAGAATCGGACAATGTCGAAAATTGACGTATTTTTGCGGCCTTTTTGAAAATTTCAAACGCACAGCATTCAACTTCAGATGATGTTCCAACTTTGCGGAAAATTTGAAATGATTCCATTCAGCAATTTCAAATAATCGCTCGCACAAGAATTATTGGAAGAAGAAAAAAAGAAAGAAGAATAATAACAAGAGCTGTCGCCGAATGGTGTCCAATTATACCCCCGCTCTGGCGGATTGAATTATAGAGGGAAAGTGAAAAGTCAGGCGTGTTCGTGAACCCAATACAGAAGTGAACATTAAAATTGACTAAGTCAGTAAACATGAAGTAGTGTCTTGATTGGTCTGAAAATGCATCCCACAATATGGCATGACTATACAAAGCTTATGACAAAATTTCAAAGCTGCATCATAAAACAATACAGAGAAATCTTTGACGAAAACGTACTCTATTGTGCCACAATCGCAAAAAAAAAAATGACAAAGTCGGTAAACAGGAAGTAGTATTCCGACAAGTCAGAAAACGCATCCCACGATATGACATGACCATGCAAAGCGTCTGACAAAATTTCAGCTTTGTATCATTTACCATCACAGAGAAAACTTTGACCAAAGTGTCAAAATTGACAAAGTTGGTAAACAGGAAGTAGTATTCCGACAGGTCAGAAAACACATCCCACGATATGGCATGACCATGCAAAGCTTCTGACAAAATTTCAGCTTTTTTTCATTTACCATTACTGAGGAAACTTCGACGAAAATTCGCTCTATAATGCTTCAAGTGTCAAAATTGACCAAAGTCGGTAAACAGGAAGTAGTATTCTGATTGGTCCAAAAATGCATCCCACAATATGGCATGACTACACAAAGCTTGTGACAAAATTTCAGATCTGTACCTTTTACCATTGCTGAGATAAATGCGACGAAAATGTGTTACGGACGGACACACACACACACACGCACAGACACATGCTCACACACAAGAATGCACGCACGCACACACAGACTGAAAACAGTATACCCCCTATCCTTGATGGGGAGCGGGGGAATAATAATCAGAAAAAACGTAGAATAACAACATTTCACCCCGACGTTGTCTGGGGTGACATAATGATGTGGTTATTTATTGATAGTAACTTACTCATTGTATAAGTAATAAAGTAGTAAAACATTGTTTTGCTGTTATGTTGTACATAACACAAGTTCCTTCCATCTTTCTTGTCGAACATGGATTTAAAAAGGTGGATTAAAAAAGCCAAGTTTTTTTTTATTTAAATCAAATGGGAACTTCTTGATCATCTTTGTAGTAACTCTCACATAAAATTGTCTCATCACACTGAAAGAAAGATATACACCAATCTCCATATATGTATAACTGAACTTGTTGTTAAACTTAATATAAACTCTACAAACAACAAGTAAAGGGCGAACTTACTAACAGTAGCAGGACAAATTCATCCTCATGATCAAGTATATAAATTTCTATTCCTTTCCGAGCGCAACATTGTCATCTTCATGTTTGATCTTCCTGTGACCAAAAGGAACCTCAGTTATACTGTGCATTTGATATAACTGCTGACTTTACAGACTGAAACATTGTAAGAAGTTAATTTGTTGAAATAAAATAAACCAAGAAAGGTTGAATCAGCCTATAAAAGTAGATATTTTTTGAAGATCTTTATTGATGCAAAGTAATTTCCAAAACAAAACTCCGAGAAAATATAGAACAACTTTACTTTTAGATTGATGAGTAACTTTGCTATTCTTTTACCTTCCCGTCTGCTGCAATAAACATCTATAAAACGCAATAACATTTGACTCAAGAATTCTTCCTGAGCTGAATAAAAAATTTAGATATGGATGCATATTACATTGTAACCTCTATAACTACATGAACTAAATAAGAACATGACACAAAGAAAATGTAACGGAATTTTTTAAGTAAAATTACAGGAACTCTTATTATTGTCAGACCCACCAATATTGTATCAAAAACAGTGTCTCAGATTTTTGATGATTTTTTTTTTATTTCAGATTTAGGCAGTGGGCGGCAAATTAAGATTCTATACTTTTTGGCTTATTTGTATTCATTTGTTAATAAAAACACATTTCCAAAAAAATTTACATTAATTTTGTGTTTGGTCTGAAGATAATTTTTGACTGGTTATATAGAGAACAAAAAACTTTTCATTGAACAATGTAACTAAATTTTAGACGCTGATAACTCAAAAAGGCAAAATAAAACAGAACTTTTAATTTATGATTGATTAATTGATTGATTGAATATTGTTTAACGTCTGCTGAGCAATATTTCAGCTAAATCAAGACGAGAACAAGTTTGTTAATAAAGAATCACTTTGGGGTATGGAAAGGGTCATGGGACGGGAAATTCTGACTGCAACTGGAAAAGTAGGGTGAAATCGGAAGGGGCGGGAAATTTAGCCTTGCAGCCAATCACCTACGGACCACTCAAAAAGAGCTTGCTACAAGGGTTCTTAAACATGCAGGAACCGTTGCATTTCTTCCAACACGAGGACCTGAGATTACATCCCATCTGAAAGATGGGTTGTGTATTTATTCATCCCGCACAACCATGGACATCCAGTTTTGGAGGTGTTGTAACCCGCAGCCTGGAACACTGGGTTCTATTTCTATATCCCGTGGTTCCCTCGAGGTCAACCCCGTTTAGGAGGGTCTTACCCTGAAGCCGGAGATACTAGATCCTATTAATACAACCCGGGGTTCCCTTGGGGTTTAATTTATGAAAAGGACGTTTTTCTTGGTTAGTTTTATTAAAATGAAACATCAAATGTTGCGTTTTTTTCCTCAATGTGGCACTGCACTCTGCCTGTTTCTTCGATGGACTGGTACTTAGATGGTACTTAAAGATAAAGTAAACGAAAATCTCTAAAGCTGAAAATATTATTTTCGTTTTAGAAAATATTATCAAGAAAACTGAATTTCATTGTCAAATTTAGACGTAGACATTTAAAGGAATTCTACTGAAACTGGCTGTTATAGTCTTTATATTATTATAGTTATTTTCCATTTTCCTTACGTTGGATACTTAATTAAGGTCTTTCACGACTCCAGTCGGAAAGACCTTCTTGAAATTCTTCCGATTATTAAGGTCTTTCACGACTCCAGTCGGAAAGACCTTCTTGTTATTCTTATGATTATTATTAAGGTCTTTCCCGTTTCAGACGGAAAGACCTTTCTGTATTTCTTCTGTTTATTATTATTATTCTTTTTTTTTTTCCGCCGTNTGTGTTCTATCATCTCTTAGTATTGTTTGAAGTGAAATTGTAAAGCAAACTTTTGTCCTGTGAAATAATATCCATCAGGACAAAATTTCATAGAAATAGGTTATGAAATTGTATCCTTGCCTGTGAAAACTTGTCCAGGAAAAGACATTTTTTCCATATGTAATTTTGTCCTATAAGACATAATTTCATGGGAAAGTATCATGGATTTATGTGCAGATGGAAGGGAGATTATTTAATGTTTTGTTGGGGACAATATTTCATGCTATGAAATTTTTGAACATTAAATGTAACCAATGTTCTAAATTATTATAGTGTCTAAAATTTAAAAGTCACAACATTGTTGATGAAATTAATAATAATAAATATGTTAAAAGTAGTATCAAGAACTTTTTTATAAGGAATGGAAAATAAACAATTATTTGATAATTATATACAAGTAGAAAAAGAGTGAAGAACATGAAGAACGTCCCATGGTATTGTGTCTGTACGACACATTCGATGCTTATGCAAGATTCAAGTTGAATTAGGCTAATATGACCAAAGAAATAAATATTGTTTTTGTAAAACTTCACAAAAATTAAAATCCTTATCAAATCATCTGCTAATAAAATACTTTTTAATGTAAAATTTTTATTAGAACAAAAATTTTATCCGTACGTAGACTCTTGAGACAAGCAAACAGATGAAAGGAAGGACGAATGGAAAGGAATAAAACAATAGCCCCATACTTTTGGTAGATGCAGTGTAAAAAATAGAGCAAAGGGATATAACCTCCTACATACTGAAAATAAAATCTTCTTAGAATTTATTTGATCAACCCTTTGTTAACCCATTCGCGTATCTTGTGCTGATTATTTACAATGTAACCATTACATTTCAAAGATTTTTCAGAAGTTATTTTATTTGGTGAACTCCATTTCAATATGACATTGTGTCCATCATTGTACACGACTAAATTTTATTATGAAATAAAGTTAATGAAACAAAGGCAGTAGAATACCGAAGGAACAAAGGAGTGAAATTTACAAAAATCCAAGTCCAAAGGCATGGCCAAAACGAGAACACAGAAAACAATGACGCCAGACACAAAACAACGACGCTAGACAGACATAAAGCACAGAAACAGAAATCACAACATTCAAAACAAAGCACTCACAGTGTGAACTCCAGTGAAACTGAGACTGACATCAGGTGCTCCGAAAGGGTAAGCCTGCCTGCTCTGTTAACAGCACCCGTCACACTGTGAGTGGGTCAATCCAGGAAAATGTCAAAGTCGGTAGTCAAATCCGTGAAGACGTGAATCTAGCTGAAAATGTCCACTTTCATTTGGGATACTGACACGTCATATCTTTCGATGATGTTATGGTGACGGCCATAGAATTTCTTGAGGGATGAAATTAACATAGGTTGAACAAATTCCTGACTAAGCAGCTTTTGGGACAGTGTTTTTGCTCTGTTCAAAAATCACTCTACAAACTACACGCTCGACAGTAGCGAATCAACTGTGAAATGTACACTCCATAGGCTGGAGAGGTAGGTATATTGCTGCTAAGAAAGGGAAAGTTCACAATTGGGAAATTAAAATCATCATGCTTATCATACATCTTCGTCAATATACAATAAGAGATCTAGGTACGAATTCGAAGCTGAAGTAGGTGTTTCAGTTGTTTTTTTAATTTCATGCTCATTGGGATATATCTGATGTAAATACTCCTTAAATTTAGGCTTATTTAGAGAAAGTACATCGTCTATGTAGCGGAAGCTGAAATTAAAGGACTGGGCTAAATATTTTTGTTTTCTTTGAATAAGCCCTAAGGCTTGTCAAAACTTGGCCTTGTACGAGAAAAGGAAAAGGTCAGCTAAAAGCGGAGCACAGTTAGGATCCATAGGAATCCCTATTGTCTGTTGGAAAACACGACCTCCGAATTCGACAAAATGGTGTCGATCAAAAATTCTAACATTTTGATTACGTTAGTCTGCGTGCACTTCTTGATTGAATCAGTCTGGTTCTTAACAAAGTATGTCTTGTCTTTCCCTATAACTAAATAGGTGTATCTGCGTTCTCCATTTTTAGTGCAGAAACATTGATGTATTAAATCTGCAATCACTGTTTTAAGTTTATTGTGTGGAAGGGTTGTATAAAGAGTAGAAAAGTCAAAGGTTTGAATGCTATGGCAATGGGTAAGACTGGTTGAGGATGAAAGGTGGACATTTTTACACGGCGAAGGACGTTATTTCATAATGAAATTGTGTCCTGGACAAAATTTCATTATGAAATTGTGTTCTTGGACATTATTTCACATGAATTTTGGTCCTTTGGACATTATTTCACAGAGGACAAAACTTTATGTTACAAAATACTTAAAATGCGAAAAAGGTTCGTATCTTCTTTTCAATCTGACAACAATGACTACTGAATGAATAGAATAGATTTGTAACGCTAAATAAAACCTTTTTGGTAAAACATGTTAAGCCTATTTGTTATGCGTCAGTGGACTTTGCAAAAATTATGCAAGCTCTTGTGTAATTACGCAACCCTTTGCAAAATAACGCAAACATATTCAAAATATAAGAACTAATGCGCATATTTTCAAAATAAGGCAAAGTTTTACGACAAAACAAGTATTTAACATTTCGAAATAACTCAAAAATATGCCAAAAAGAAATAAACACAAACCTATACATAACATTCCTCTCTAACTGGTGCCAGAGGAAATCTTGAACTTACGTTTAGGAATGAGCAAAGCTCATTGTTGGGGACCTAATGTTGAATTTAAGATGATAATCAACAATAAAAGCGCTGCTGCTTGGTTCTGCCATGTAATTGTAGAGGCATTGTCCCATGTCCATTTATTCCATATTCTTTCATTTTTTCATGCATTTTGAACAGATATATCATGATAAGGAAGGGTATTCGCCAAAATTAAAAGTTGCGGGGTGATAAAATTTCAGGCGAGGGCAATGTAGACCCAAGACTTGTATTTTTGGCATATACCCCGACGTTCAATAACTATATCTATTTATTTACACCGAATGACTCTATCATGAAAGCGCACAGATGACTCAGGGACAAATACCCCGGTGAAGGGTATTTCCCAAAAATACAATGGCTATTAACCAATCAGAATGCAGCTTACTTACAGAAGGTGTATCCATAGATAACATTTCTCAACAAGATCAGTAGTATTAATTAACAATTTTTTGTTAACCTTTCGTTAAAGGGTGTTCGACTGAACTTGCACAAATAAATTCTCGCATTATTGAAAACGTTGCTCGTTGATTGTTTACTTACAATACAAAAAAAAATAAATTCGATTAAAAGCTGTTCACCATAAATTTATTTAAAAAACTAAATTACAGGTTTTTTTTTAATTAATTATTAAATTTACCATCCTAAATTACGCGTTGAAATAAATCTAATATGCTTTGAATATCTTTTTAATAGACGTATTTTTCCATATATAGCCCCATTTGCATCCACAAAATATACACACGTTAGTAAATTTGCCCACATGAAAATTTACCCACGTGTGTATTTGAAACTTCGGTAAGCTTTTGAGATTAATGCAGGAGATATATTTTTTAAAAAACAAATGTAATAAAGAAGTAAAAATACTTTTATTTAGTAGAAGTGAATAAAATATGTACTATCACCAGTTTATTTAGCAAGTGTCTCCCTACAGTTCATCCTGTCACATATAGCTTTTATTCTAAGAAATTTAAAGCTCTAGATGGTTGTTTCATTTTTCAGGAGGGAGCAAAATCCAGCCAAAGAGTTGAACAAGTATGTTGTAATACTAAAGTCAAGTTTTAACAATAATCATTTGCTAGAATATTTTCGCGGTAGTGCTTACCACTTCTCCTGACTGCTATAACTTAAATTCAACCCCTATGTTTTCTTTAGAATTGTACTTACATCAGCAAAACAAATAAGAAAGCCTGAGTAAGTTTACACAAAATAATTTACTGCGGGTCCGGAGGTGATTTAAAATCGTATTTGCATTTACATGCAGTATTTACACTTAGAAAAAAGAAGGGAAACGGGAAATGTGTCAAAGAGACAACGACCCAAAGGGGAGTAATAACAACTCAAAGCCACCATAAGATCTTCAATGAACGGTGAGAAAACCCCACACCCAACGGTAGGTCGGAGTCAGCCCCTGAATAAAGAGTAATCAAGTTCAGCGAAATAAACATCATCCTAGACTCTTATAGACATAAAGTAAACTGACTAGAAAAAAAGACATCACACACAAAGGCTTAATAAATTTCCTGACTTAGGACAGGCGCAAACCTGCTGCGGCGGGGTTAAACTAGTTTTATTGGGCCCAGACCTTCCCCCTACAGCCAATGTGATAAATAAAAAAAACATCGTAACAACAATAAATTCACTTGGCAACAGGACTGAGTCAGTTGTGAAAAATGAAACTGAAAGAACTAAATAAACGGACATAAACATGAAATCACAAGAGACTTCTGGCAATTAACTGACATGCCAGCTCCAGACCCATTACCAACTGACAAAGTAAGTTATGTACCCTCAGTATACAGCTTCCACCTTCCTGTGAGGATTTTAGGATAATGATTTCATGCATATACCGGAATACATAACCCGTGTCCATGCAATACAGATTTTAGAAATTTAGAATGTGTTTGGTTAAAATGCAAAGACCCTATCAAAAATCAATGTTAATACCAAAGAAGGCCATACGTAATGACTTGACGACAATACCATAACTATAACCCTTATGAATTAGACGATTTAAAGGTTTTATAAGTTTGTTGGTCGAGTTTAAGTTGTTTTTACTCTTATGTAAAACATTATCGTAAAAGAAGGGATATGAAATACCAGCCTTTATTAGATGTTTACAGGTTGCATTGTATTTATGAACTAAGTCTT
>MJUU01002501.1:122114-146216 GCA_002080025.1 Modiolus philippinarum | reverse complement strand
TTAACTGACATGCCAGCTCCAGACCCATTACCAACTGACAAAGTAAGTTATGTACCCTCAGTATACAGCTTCCACCTTCCTGTGAGGATTTTAGGATAATGATTTCATGCATATACCGGAATACATAACCCGTGTCCATGCAATACAGATTTTAGAAATTTAGAATGTGTTTGGTTAAAATGCAAAGACCCTATCAAAAATCAATGTTAATACCAAAGAAGGCCATACGTAATGACTTGACGACAATACCATAATTATAACCCTTATGAATTAGACGATTTAAAGGTTTTATAAGTTTGTTAGTCGAGTTTAAGTTGTTTTTACTCTTATGTAAAACATTATCGTAAAATAAGGGATATGAAATACCAGCCTTTATTAGATGTTTACAGGTTGCATTGTATTTATGAACTAAGTCTTTATATCGATGATAAAATTTAGTAAAGGTTGTAACTAGTTTGTAATAACGAAAACCCTGATGTAATAGTTTTTCAGTTATGAAAAGATTCCGTTTATTAAAATGAATGTATTTTTACATATGTATGCAAAACTACACACGAATATGCATGTAGCAACAGCAGTAGAATACCGAAAGAACAAGGGAAGTGATGATCACAAAAATCGAAGTCCAAAGACATGGCAAAAACGGCAAAAGAGAAAAACAAAGACAAAACAAGGACGTGAAACAGCAACAATGCATAGAAATAAAAAGACAACATTAAGAACTAAGAGTGAACTCCCATGAAAATGGAATGACATCAGGTGCTCCGGAAGGCTAAGGATATTCTGCTCTGCTAGTGGCACCCGTCACACTATCAATGCGTGAATCAAGGGTTGAGTAAAAACCGGTTATGTCAAATCCATGAAGACGTGAAATCTGGCTGGAATTTTGGATTATTAGGAGAAGGTACATCGTCTAGGTAGCGGAAGCTGAAATTTAAGGACTGAGGTAACTGCTTTTGTTTTTATGTTAGCTGTGGTAATAACTTGGCCTCATACGAGAAAAGAAAGAGATGATGTTCAGTTAAAAGTGGCGCACAGTTAGTTCCTATGGGAATCCCGATTGTCTGTTGAAAAAAGCGGCCTCAAAATTCGACAGAAATATTGTCTATCAAAAATACCAACATCTTGATTACTCCATTCTCCATGTGCTTCTTGTTTGACTCAATGTAGTCCTTGACAAAATATGCTTTGTCTTTCCATACTACTAAAGAAGTGTTATTGTGATCTCCGTTTTTAGTGCAAAAACATTTATGTATGAAATCACAATTTTTTAAAAATTTATTCTGTGGCAGGGTAGTATAAAGAGTAGAATAATTGAAATTCATATGCTATGGCAATGGGTAAGCCGACTGCTGTTCAAGGCTATCTTTAGAACTTTTTAGAATCCACTTCTGATTGAACATTGTGGTAAGTGTCTTTTTCGGGAACTATTTACCTTTGTTTATCCCGGGACTCATATAACTTATCAGTCCAAAGTTTATCCAGGTGAATTTAAAAAAAAAGTACGAGTAATTTCCTTCCCTTGACAGTATTCCCGAAAACTTGCGTTCACAATAGTTTTCCGTAAATTTATACTCATAAAATAAAAACAAAAATCGTGAATTAAATTAAATTTAATATAGGAAAACTTTCAGTAATTATCAGATTAGGTTAATATGAAACAAATAATTATTGAAAATATCCTAAAATAAAATAAGTATTTATGTTCTTTATTGAAACGGTTTCATACTCGAGCAACAGGAAATATACTGACACATCAGTAGTATAGAGGAGGTTTTCACTTATCATTTGTGACGGTACTGTGTGGCGGTGCGTTGCCATAGGAACACGAAGTGTTCCGATAGAACACGAAGTGTTGGCGATCTCTCCGTCATATCCTATTGTTCGATGGAGCCGGCGGAGCGTTGCCATGGGAACACGAAGTGTTTCCGGTCGAGACGTCATAAAACATGACATCCTGGGAAATTTGACTTGAATTGAAAATAGCCTTATTTGAAGCCCTAAACAACCATATTGATTAGAAATGATGATATGAATCAATACAAGACTAATTAAGGGTACTTTGGAGCGGTATGGGAGTAAGCATGCGCAACCGGAATTGATAGTTTATTTCCCTTATGTCGCCATATTGAATTGATGGATGGAAGTAGCACCCAGTAAGGGTGCTGTTATCTATTGGTGTCTTCTATCAGGTCCACTTTCATCTCGGCTATCTTGTTTTTCGAGGAAAGATAACTCTTGTAGTTAAAAAAGCCACTCTGCATTTATCCGGGCTTGTGACCGGCTATAACTATAGAGTTATAGGCTGCATTAACCTTTTTTATTTTTTTTCTTTTGTGCAATTAACAATTACAGTTCCTCATTCACTCTTTTTAGTTTTAGTTCTCTGCCATCCACATTTTGGAAACCATTTTGCGTGTTCCTCCAATGGATCGTCGTTTTCTTCCCAATCATACAGAATTCCTCCACAGTAAAAACATTGTACTGTATCACTTTGGTTTAAATAAAATAGTCTAGCCTTTGCAAGGTCCGGTGGTCGTTGTTTCAGTTGTACCGGCCATCCGGTGTAAGATTCTAGCCTGACTGATTCATTAGAATACTCTGTGTATTCTGGGCACGTAAAGCCAGATCTTTCTGTTGGAGATCTCGGTATAAACCTATGTTTTTGTAAACATTCTTGAATAAAGGGACATTTTGGAAAATGTCTATGGTGTTCCATGTGTACCACGTCTTCAGCTCTCCAGCCACCCAATACTCCACCACACTGTGTGCACTGACATTTGTCTTCTATACCTATATAATAAAAATAGTCTTGTGTGCGATCCAAGGATTTTACCGCATTTGACGTCCACGTTTTGACGGTATCTACACGTAAATCAAAATTTTCTCTCAGAGGTTTCAATTGCTCCAACGGGCTTTCATGGATGCAGTCCATCTGTATTCAATGTAGTCTGTCTCGTACACTGCTTAAATGCCTGATGTGAAACTTCCACTGCTTTCTAATTCCCATTTCTAATCACAACTGGTCAGCAGAAAGGTAGTCTGGCGACTGAGGGAGCTGGTCGTTTGCGCCTTGATATAATCCAATTTGGGTGTTTTCTATCAGGTCCGCGTTCATGGTTTGGTAAGGGAGTTAACTCGTGATTTACTAATGCTGCTTATGAGTTGATTACAATTATGAATATTNGGTGGTGGTGATGGTGATTGGATGATAGGCCATTGTGGTGGTGGTGGTGGTGGTGGTGGTGGTGAGGTAAAATAAGAAAAAGACCAATTGTTTGACACAAACTCTATACATTTCACTTCTTCGTTCCATGTGAAAGGGTCACTCTGTATTTCCCCAGGCTTAAAGCTTGTGACTTGCTATAACTATATAATTAAAGGCTACATTATCCCTTTCCTCCCATCCTATATGTCATTGATTTATCTTTTACATGGAGTCGTGCTGTCTTCAGTTGATGGTGGGCCAAAATCATTCAATACTCCATCAAACAGATACTGTCTTTTTTCTACGGCATACCTCCAGGCCTCTCTAGTATCGTAGTCCTCTTCTTCTTTCAAACTTGAGACCGTTTTCTTGATTTTTCTATGCACTGGGTCTTTCCGCATATCCTCCATCCAGAATACACTATTGAGATAAGCATCTTTTATCGTTTCCCTGTATTCCGGGAACATTTTTTTTATATCCAAGTTTTCGTACCTTATCCTCCTCATGTCCGGCGTCTGTATACTTTTCCACCTTTTCTTCGTATTCAGACTGATTTGCATTAGTGACTTTGTTTACTATAATATCCCATGGTGATTCCCAGTCTGAGTCTTCTTCATCAGATCTTTCATCGGTGGTATACTCGGAATCTTCACAAACATGACTATCTTCGGACATGTTAGAGTCCGTTTCCATATCCTGTTGTTTGTCCATGTCTTGCTCTGTATAATGACGCGATTGCTTGTGACACGGAAGATTGAACTGTCTATTAGAATGATTATTACAGCTATCACAGTGATACATTCCAGAGGTTTTCACCCTTTGAGATTCCTTTAACGAATGAGGAAACTTTAATTATCGACTTTAAATACTTCAGACTCACGAGTATGCTCACACGACTCACGAGTTGCCCACGAGTATATTTTTGTTAGTGCTCGCGTGCTCATTTCACTATATTGCTGCTGCTGCTGCTGCTGCTGTGCCAGATACGAGGTATAATGGCTACTGCTGAGCCGGCGAATACGAGGTATAATTGATGCTGCTGCAGCTGCTGATGTTGATCATGACGTCATTTCACTTTATTGCTGCTGCAACTAGTGGTGGTGGTGGTTTAGATTGATAAAAATAGATTGTCTTGTTATGGAAATTAACCAATCAGAAACCTTCTTACATAATGAACTGACCAATCACTGCCATGGATGCAAATAACTCTATATAAAAAGGAACGGGCACTTACCAAAAAAAAAACTCTATACAAAAAGGAACGGGCACTTACCTAAAAAAACGTCTGGGCAACGTACATGTCGAGTTATTTGCATCGATGGCAGTGATTGGTCAGTTCATTTTGTGAGAAGGTTTCTGACTGGTTAATTTCCACAACAAGACAATCTATTTTTATCAATCTAAACCACCACCACCACCACCACCACTAGCGGCAGCAGCAGCAATAAAGTGAAATGACGTCATTATCAACATCAGCAGCAGCAGCAGTAGCATTTATACCTCGTATCTCGCGCAGCAGCAGCAGCAATTATACCTCGTATCTGGCGCAGCAGCGAAATATAGTGAAATGAGCACGCGAGCACTAACAAAAATATACTCGTGGGCAACTCATGAGTCGTGTGAGCATACTCGTGAGTCTGAAGTATTTAAAGTTTCGATAATTAAAGTTTCCTCATTCGTTCAACGAATCTCAAGGGCAGAAGACCTCTGGAATGTATCACTGTGATAGCTTTTATTATCATTCTAATAGACAGTTCAATCTTCTGCTTCACAAGCAATCGCCTCATAATACAGAGCAAGACATGGACAAACAACAGGATATGGAAACGGACTCTAACATGTCCGAAGATAGTCATGTTAGTGAAGAATCTGAGTATACCACCGATGAAAGATCTGATGAAGAAGACTCAGACTGGGAATCACCATGGGATATTATAGTAAACAAAGTCACTAATGCAAATCAGTCTGAATACGAAGAAAAGGTGGAAAAGTATACAGACGCCGGACATGAGGAGGATAAGGTACGAAAACTTGGATATAAAAAAATGTTCCCGGAATAAAGGGAAACGATGAAAGATGCTTATCTCAATAGTTTATTCTGGATGGAGGATATGCGGAAAGACCCAGTGCATAGAAAAATCAAGAAAACGGTCCAAAGTTTGAAAGAAGAAGAGGACTACGATACTAGAGAGGCCTGGAAGTGTGCCGTAGAAAAAAGACAGCATCTGTTTGATGGAATATTAAATGATTTTGTCCCAACATCAACTGAAGACAGCAACGACTCCATGTAAAAGATAAATCAATGACATATGGGATGGGAGGAAAGGGGTAATGCAGCTTTTAACTATATAGTTATAGCCAGTCACAAGCCTGGGGAAATGCAGAGTGACCCTTTCACATGGAACGAAGAAGTGAAATGTATAGAGTTTGTGTCAAACAATTGGTCTTTTTCTTATTTTATCTCACCACCACCACCACAATGGCCTATCATCCCATCATCACCACCACCGAATACTGAAATGAGCACGTGAGCACTGAAAAAAAAAATACTCGTGAGTTGAATATTTATAATTGTAATCAACTCATTAGCAGCATTAGTAAATCACGAGTTAACTCCCTTACAAAACCATGAACGCGGACCTGATAGAAAACACCCAAATTGGATTATATAAAGACGCAAACGACCAGCTCCCTCAGTCGCCAGACTACCTTTCTGCTGACCAGTTGTGATTAGCAATGGGAATTAGAAAGCAGTGGAAGTTTCACATCAGGCATTTAAGCAGTGGACGAGACAGACTACATTGAATACAGATGGACTGCATCCCTGAAAGCCCGTTGAGCAATTGAAACCTCTGAGAGAAAATTTTGATTTACGTGTAGATACCGTCAAAACGTGGACGTCAAATGCGGTAAAATCCTTGGATCTCACACAAGACTATTTTTATTATATTGGTATAGAAGACAAATGTCAGTGCACACAGTGTGGTGGATTATTTGGGTGGCTGGAGAGCTGAAGACGTGGTACACATAGAACACCATAGACATTTTCCAAAATGTCCCTTTATTCAAGAATGTTTACAAAAACATGGGTTTATACCGAGAACTCCAACAGAAAAATCTGGCTTTACGTGCCCAGAATACTGTAATTGTACTTATATTCGCGGGTACTTTTTTTCGCGAGGATTTGTTTCTAGACTAGTTTACGTGTATTGAATTCCACGGAAGTGAGTGTTTTCCTTATAACTATAATGTTAAATTATTACATTCGCGGGTACTTATTTTCGCGGAAAGTTGCTTACCGCGAAATTCGTGAAAATAAGTACACCGCGTAAATAAGTACAATTACAGTACATAGAATATCGTTGTTTAGGGCTTCAAATAAGGCTATTTTCAATTCAAGTCAAATTTCCCAGAATGCCATGTTTTATGACGTCACGACCGGAAACACTTCGTGTTCCCATGGCAACGCTCCGCCGGCTCCACCGAACATTAGGATATGACGAAGAGATCGCAAACACTACGTGTTCTATCGGAACACTTCGTGTTCTGTGTTCCTATGTCAACGCACCGCCACAAATGATAAGTGAAAACCTCCTCTATACTACTCACATCAGCTAAACGAATGTTTAATTTTCAAGGACAAAAGCAGCCGTAGCCAGAGCAGACTTTACAAGAACGGTCATGACCAAAACATACTTAGCAAGAACAGTCATGGCCAGAGCAGACGTAGGTAGAACGGTCATGGCCAGAGCAGACTTAGTAAGAAAGGTCATGGCTAGAACAGACATAATTCTAGGACCAGAACAGACATTATTTTAGGACTATTGTAAGTCTACTCCAAGTTAACTTCAAGTTAATTTTCTACTCCAAGTTAACTTCAAGTTAATTTTGAGTTGTTCTCATGTCTACTCTCAAAGTTAACTTGGACTAGAGGTTTTATCTGTACCCCAATGTACGTGATTGGTCTAAAGCATGAAATTCAATGCTTCTTTTCGAGATGCCTTCATTTCCGGGATGGCGCAACATAAATTGATGACTTCCTGGCAATTTTGGTCCGATAAATATAATTAAATGACTGTGAATTATAGGAAATTTTGAAAAGCTAGAAAAATATATATTGGGGTGTTAAAACAACATTTTATTGAATACAAATGTAATTAATCGTACTCCGCATGGCAATATTTTGTTCGTCTATGTACAAAAAACTGGAAAAGCCATGCGGGTTTTGGCACTATTTATTTGGGGTAAGGGTGACATTACGTTATTTTCAATTACAATTAATTTTATTTACTGTTTATTTATAGGTAATGCATTACCTAGAACAACTAAATCAAGTGATGCCAGATATATGCCACCAGTTTAAATGATTTATCGATTGAGCAGCGAATTATGGAAAATTTTAAAATGCTGAAATTCAAGTTTTTCATCCATTTCGGTCTAAATACTCGGTTTCCTTCTGTAAACCTACAAATGCGCGCAAATAAGGACTATATTTATTTTAACCATTGTACATAAATATTAATTATACAATACCCCTCCACCGTGGTATTTGTCCCGGAGTCATCTGTGCTCTTTTACGATCGTGACATTCGGTGTAATTAAACAGATATATCATGAACGTCGGTGTATTTTTTAAAAAAAAAATACAAGTCTTGGGTCTAAATTTGCCTCTTCTTTCAGGCTCATGAAATTTTATCGCTCAGCGACTTGTATTTTTGGCAAAAACCTATCCTTATCATGATGTATATGTCCAGTATATTTTACCATTTATATGCAAAAGTCGGTAAACACTTAATATTAAATTAATGGAGCATTGAAGTATGAGGTTTATATAACCTAAAATGACAATTATTTGTATCAGTTGAGAGCAAATATAAGCTTTCATTTGAAACCTAGTATATGAAATGATATTAATTTACTCATTAATAACATTGGGCAAAAGAAGGACAAAAAATCGCCAAAAAACGCAAACATTCAAGAATTTATTTACTTAGTCGATTGGAAAATAAACTTTGGTAAGTAAAACATTTTAACATCATATTAACATGTTTTATATTCAGAAAAATACATTAAAAGACAAAACAAATTTTCGGAATAAGAATCGAGTTGCACTTCTGGTTCCACTGACCACGCTTTCTCAATTTTATGAAAAAAAATATCAGAAATATATATTGGAAGGGGTACGTTTCATGGCTCTTTGAAATGAATTTAGCATAGAAACTGCATAAGTTTGGGTTCGTTGTAAAGCTCAAACAAAAGGTTATCACTTGATACTTCATTTCCATAACTGGAAAGAATAAGTCAACATTCTGTTGCAAACTCAAATAAAAAATTAACGAAAAAAATTTCGACATTTTCCAAAATTTCGATAATTTGATTAAAAAATGGGATCTGTTCTACCAGTGTATGCAGGCTATGGTCATATTAACATCTCTAATGTTGAAGATGGGATGAATGGTGATTTAAAAAAGTGATGGGGTTCAAGAAGGGGATACACGGTTGTGGGTGGGGGATTGGGGGCTATTCTAGCCCATGAACTACACGGTGAAAAAAAAACGGATATCAGTGCGCTTTTACAGACAAAACCTAGTTTATCCAAAGTTTTTATCGCCTAAAATAACTAAATACCGAACTTACTGTCAATGATGTTTGTTTAATAACAAAGTGTATTATTTTTTGAATTTAGATTACTTGTATATCTTATGAAACTTGTAACTCTGTTGCTATTTTCAACAGTTGATATTTTGAGATTACTCGTTCTGTTTCATTAAGTGTCTTCACCGAGGGAAGACATTTGAATTATCCCCGATTCTCTTCATTTTCTCTTCTAATACAACCTTGCTAAGGTTATTACTTTTAAGCTCACCTAGCTATGCCGGTTGCGCTTTCGCCATCACTTTGCATCGGTTATCCGGCGTTTGTCGTTCGTCAGACAGCCCGTCGTAAACTTTTTCTGAAAAGAACTTCTTGCAGAACCGCATTCAGGATTTGAACCAAGTCCAGCATGAATAATAGTATTATGTTGATCAAGTGTAATTACTTTGGTACCATTTCATCATCCGACAAAGGCCGGCAGTGGGAAACTTGAATGAATATCAAGCCCCAATGCAAATTCATAGGAAAATATTCTTCTGAAAAACTACATAATGGATTTAAACCAAACATGATATGAAGTGATACATATTTTTTGTGCCGATCCGTCATTTAATATGACCGCAATCAACGAATTTAGTTTAACATTGGACTCTGTGGGAAATTTGTATAGAGAACCTACAAATATCTGTAAATCAAACATAGAATAAATGTAACTTATGATTAACTAACCAAGTTTTCTTACTTGGTTACCCAATGCGGTGAGCTGGGAATTAAATTGAATATTAAACCCTTGGAGAAATGCATACAAAGATCTTCTTCTATAGAAACCACTGAATGGATTTAAAACAAACACGGCTTGAATGTTATTGAAAAATTGATGACCAGGTGATGTACATGTAACTTTGATGCCATTTCGTCAATTGGAACATGAAATATGCCATTAGGGGAAACTTGGTTGAACCTATGGAAAATGCAAACAAATTTCTTCTAGAGAACCGCTAAATTGATTTTAATCAAACATAATTTCATTGTAACTTATGAGTTGCTGACAAAGTGTTGTTTCTTTGGTACCAATCCCTCATCCAACATAGCTGTCAGCATGGAACCTGCTTAAACATTGGACCCTATGTAAAATGCATTAAAGAATCATTTTTTTTTGGAGAATCATTAAAAGGGTAAGAAAACATGGCATGAATGCTACTTATGAGTTGCTGACCAAGTGTCGTTACTTTGTTAGCATCCGTCATGCCACATAACCGCCAGCGGCGAACTTTATTTAACATTAGACTCAACGGAAATGTATAAAATATCTTCCTATGTAATATCACTTAAATTAAACACGTCATGAAAGTTACTCGCAACCTGTTGACAAATTGCTCCTTCTTTGGTGCCGATATGGCCGCCACTGGGGAACTATAAGCTTAGCATTTGATCCTGAGGGAAATGCATACAAACATCGTGTACAAAATTGTATGAATGTTATTTAGTGTTGTAATTGCGGTGCTGATCCATCATCAAACGTGCCCACCATCAGGGAACCAATTGGAATCATAAAAAATCAAATGTATTAGCTACATTCTTTCTTGCTTAGGAGGATAAATAAATAGGATAAAGTCAAAGATTACTTAAAATAAGAAACTTTTAAACTTAAATGAATCGGAAATGAACACGATTTTCTACAACGACTTCGCTGAGCAATACCAAAAATAAAATGAAACATAGTTATGAATTGGAAAGTAACAAGACACAGATTCCTGAAGAGTGAAATTGATCATCAAAAATAAAAATTTAAACAACATAATTCCTTCCTACAGACCATTCTTACAAGATCGGTCGACAGATGGTTATATATTTTTTTAATCTCCATCCTTATAAAAGGAGGACATTTCTGAAGTAGAATCACATTTGCCAAGATGGCTAACTGTATTGCACTACTGGCCCTTTTTGGCGCACGTAAGTTCTACATTATTTCTCTTCTTTAATTTTCGAAGAATTCAATTTACGAGTTTCTCTCATTTCAAGTGAATTTTAAACTTTAAAAAAGTGATTCTTTAAATTTTAATTGTCTTTTCAGAATTGACCGAAAACTCATGCATTCAGAAGTGCGAAAACGAATCATGTCAAGTTGAATTATACATGAATAATCTAAAGCCCTAATGAACCTCAATGATCCGTTAATAAAATCTCCTTTTTAAATTCATCTGAAACAAAGCTCTTAAAAATAATTAAAATATTTTTTCCATGCCGAAACTGTCCATTTTTATTTTTACGAAATTCTGCCCTACAGGTATTAATTTTTTTTTAAATTTCGTTATTTTTTTTTGAAGGACCTCGAAACTAGTTTTCAAATTAATTGGGAAAAAGAAGGGAAACGGGGAATGTGTCAAAGTGACCACGACCCAAAGGGGAATAATAACAACTGAAAGCCACCATAAGATCTCAAAATAACGATGAGGAAACCCTACACCCAACGGCAGGTCGGAGTCTACCCCTAAATAAAGAGCAATCAAGTTTAGCGAAATAAATCATCCTAGACTTCTATAGACATAAAGAAAACTAACAAGAAAACAGACAACACACACTTGTTGAAAAGATAAGAATGGCTTTGCATTATAGAAAGCAAATTATACAAGACAGCAAACACCTTACATTACTTTTTATTTTTTTTTGCATGCAATTTTAGCACTAATGGCTTATAAAAAAGAAAATCAAGTTTTCAAGTTAAAAGAGGGAAAATTTATTATAAATACTCATATGTTTTCTTCAACTGTTTTTAAAAATCAGAATATTATTAATATTTTACGGGATTGCAATCAGAATCATAGTTTTAGCTCCTATCAAACGAGTATACAAAAAGTTATTTGATTAAATTTACATTACACAGGAATCTTTCGTGATATTTTTTTTTATTTATCAATAATACAAAAAGTGTGCTCAAGTGAACTTGAAGTTCATTTTTGAAGTGCACTTTCCGTTCTCTTAGCTGCAGCGAACCTAACCTTTTTCGAATAGTTAGGTAAGAGGTTGTCTGAATGCACTTAAAATATCAGACGAAGCAGGTCACATGTAGATTGCACTTTACACGGTAGTTCAGGTTATAATATATCTCTACGCAACTTTCTGAGCACATGCAAACAATATTGCACCTGCTCTGTCTTTTTGATATTTGGTTTCAAACTCGTGACATTTCTGTTTAGTCATTATACTGCCCGCTTTGTGGGATGTTGCGGGATGTTTATATTTTTATTACCCTGCTTTCTTACATGACAGAAAAATATCTTTTATAAAGGGAAGCAAAAAAGATTTGTTTTGTTCTCGGGATCTGTGGTTTGTAATTGTTTTCTGACATCATTTCTGAAATGACACAAAATATCTTTTGTAACGCGAAGCCAAAAAAAAAGACTTTTTCTCTTGTTCTCAGAATCTGTGGTTTGCAGATGTTTTGTCATCTTATTTCTCATACCATGCAATTGTGAATGTTTTTGTCATAATTTTTATGTTTCATTTGCAGTTGCAGTTACTGTGTATGGCGGAGGTAAGTTTATTATTACATGAAATATGTATCTTTTTTTATTATTATTATCTAGACGGTTTAATAAAAAAATAAATGTTCCACAGCCATTTCTTTGATTTTTCTATTTCTACAAAAAAAAAGATCTTGTAAATGGTAATTGAAATTGTAAATTTGTAAATTGCAAATTTGTAAATTGTAAATTGTATCATTTCTGCTTGATTTCAGTTATTTTTATGTCTTACATATATAATATGTTTAATATTTTTGCTTTAGAAAAATATCGACAAACAATTAAATATATTGTGTTACAACAGGTGAATATGGGGAAACAAAGGAATACGGTAGCAAATACCCTTATGAATATTCAGAAAGAAGACCCTATGAATACTCAGTAAAAGGCGAATACAGTGGTAGAAACAGATACTACATCTATTACTCCAAGGTAGCCCGTGGACCAAGGATTTACAGAGGAAGATTTTCCTACGGAGGGAAGTGTAAGTTGTCATTGTAATTGAAAAAAAGGGCCCGTAAGTCTCGTAGAATTTTTGAACTTCCGGGATAATATATGACGTTGCAAACAAACGTGAACGTCATAATCCTCAGTCGTCATGTTTGGCGAGAAGCATTTTCAAAGTGCATGTTCATCGTGGATTTTCGTGAGTCGCATTACGAGACTTACGGACCCTATTCAGTAATTTTTCTATACAGCAATTTTCGTGAATGACAAACTATTCAAAAGGGAAACTTTAAGTGAATCGGAAATATTGGAAGGTTTAATACATGCCCCTTTAACAGGGACTTGCTCCCGGTCTAGAAAAAAAAATGTCGACTATCTAATATGAATCGCGGAGAAAATAACACAAGGGGAATCCTATTCCTGATACCCCGCTCGCTTGCTTCGTTTTCAATTTTCTCAATAAAATAACCCAAACCTTATAATTCTGCCTTTTACATTCTCTTCCTGAATGATTTTCTAAACAGAAAACCCATTTTATATCGTAGGAAAGCCCCACTTCACTCCTATATCTCGATTCGTTTACTCGTATTTGACATTATGATAGTTCATGGCACTGAATGTAAAACTGCCATGACCTTCACATTCTAAATTTAAATCATTCACGCGGGATTCTCGGGACTTTTCATTCAGTCGTCGATGAGATACCCATGAGATACCCATGAGATACCCAGACTAGATTCCTTGAGCTAGCCGGCAGTTTAGCGGCGAGCACTCTTTGACCCTTCTTTCAAAATTACGTTTTGTCTTATGCTTTTTCTGTTCCAAGATAGTGGTCATTGAGTTAGTAGTCTACCTGTATTGGGTTTTATTCGCGTGTTTATAATACTATAGGGAAACGGGATAGAGAAAGGGGAGGTTTGGGTACCCATAAACCGGTTTAACCCTACCACTGGCTTTTGCTGGTGCCGGTACCAAGTCCGGCTATCCCGAGTTCCTATCGTTATTTATGTTTGTCTCTTGTTTTCATTATTGTTTTTCTGGTGCAGTTTGCTTGTAAATTATGGCATGTGATTGTAGTTCCTGGCCATTGTAGGCGTTTGCTGTTTTCCTGTTTTTGTAATCGAATGTAGTCTCCTGCACTAACGTGCCTTTTTTTATATATTGCCGACTGAATGAATTATTAATCAGCATCTGAAAGAAATAAACAAGGAAGCAAAATTTTTGAAAGTCTTTGTCAAAACAATAAATATTTATTTGAACTCCTAAACACCATGACTTTGTTATAATCCTAGATAAAAGCTACTAAAAGGTATCATTAGCTTAACGAATGTTTTATATATACATGGTAGCCGATTGGTCTAGAGCACTAGAGGAAGTGCATACGATATTGCCATAGATGTCACAACAGCGAATGTTCCGAGTATAACAGAAAGAACGTTAACTATCAAACATTTGTCACAAATTTCCAGACCTAACAGTGCTGGCCTGATTTTCAGATCAACATGACGAATAAAAATTCTCCTCTTCAATTTCATTCATGTTTCTTAATGTCAATGCAAAAACCACTGACATTTTATATATTTTGAAAAAGTACCATTTGGCCCTTTTGAGCTCTTAAGTCACTTAACTTAAGAGAGACCTGCCAGTGGGTAAAGTCGCACAAAAATATTACCTATCAATCATTTTTCACTGTATATTTTAGCTCACCTGGCCTAAAAGGCCATGTGAGCTTTTGCCATCACTATGCGTCCGGCGTCCGTCCGTCTGTCAACAATTTCAAAAATCTTCTCCTCTTAAACCACTGAGCCAAATGTAACCAAACTTGGCCTGAATCATCACCAGAGTATGGCTTCTCAAAATTGTGTTCGATTAGGCGGTAGGTCAAACAACATGGCCGCCATTGCTAAAAATAGATCATAGGGGTAAATTGCAGTTTTTGGCCAATAACTCAGAAACCGTTACTTATATCAAAAATCTGACATGGGGTAAAAATGACGCAAATTTTCAAAAGTTGTGCATTTTTTTATTTTTATTTCAAAAAGAGTAACAGATAGAGGCCAAGTGTAAATTGCAGAAATGTTCAGCATATCAAGATCTACCCACCCTGAAATTTTGAAGAAAATCCAAAAACCCTTGTTTTCATATTTTTCGTCTTTTATTTCAAAACTATAGAAGATGAAGGTTCAGTATAAATTGATAAAATGTTTGCCATGCAATGGCGACTTCAAAACTGGTGTTGAAAATTGTTCTTGACGACTGTTTTCAAAATGGCCACAAAAAAGGCGGGAAAATACAACATTGTCCGATTTCAATGAAATTTGGTTTCCAAATAGATATTGATGATGCAACTTCAAAACCAATGTTGAAAATTGTTGGTTGACCGCTATTTTCAAAATGGCCGCCAAGAAAGGCGGGAAAATTCAACATTGTCGGATTTCAATGAAATTTGGTATCCAAGTGGGAATTGATGTCACTACTTCAAAACCGGTGTTGAAAATTGTTTGTTGATTGCCACTTTCAAATGGATTCCAAAAAAAATGGGAAAATTCAACATTATCCGATTTCAATAAAAGTTGGTTTCCAAATAGATATTGATGTTGCGACTTCAAAACCGATGTTGAAAATTGTTCATTGACAGCAATTCTCAAAATGGCTGCCAAAAAGGTGGGAAAATTCAACATTGTCCGATTTCAATAAAAGTTGGTTTCCAAATAGTTATTGATGTTGCGACTTCAAAACCGATGTTGAAAATTGTTCATTAACCGCCATTTACAAAATGTTGTCTCGACTTCAAAACTGGTGTCGAAAGTGGTCCTGAGCAAGAACTTTTTCTTGTCAAAAAAGCCCAACAAAGAAATAAAGTAAAACATTATCAGACTTTAAATACAGTTCAAGATGTGTTGTTCGAGCTACCAAATCTGAGAGACTGAAGATCAACTGTATAACTTACAATGTTAGCTTGATTGTGGCAACTGAAAGCCAGGTGAGCGATACAGGCTCCTTGGAGCCTCTGGGTTGCATCTTAAAATAATGCTGTCAAATGACAAAAAAAAATGACCTTAAAACAATTTATTTCTGTATAGATTACAGGTTAAGGTGCAGTACAAATCAATGGTATAACTACTTTAATGCCTGCTACAGAAAAACACATGTTACCAGCGGATGCTTTGGAAAACTAAACAGATATTACGTTATTTATAACAAAGGTAAAGCATCGGGAAATTTCAACACATTTACAAATTGAAATTTTCGTATCAAGATTGCGAATGTTGGCCTACCTGTACTTTAATTGTTTGGAACTGTATTTCGACAGTGTTTAACTCCTCTGATTTTTCATGGGATTAACATTAACAAGGTTTGACCATGAATTAATGGGACAGAATAAATAGAATTCAATGACATTTTTACAGAATGCTCTATAAGATTTATACAATATAATTATGGCAAAAAATTAAAGGGGTCAATGGGCAAAAAATTATAATGCTTTTAAATGGATAAAGCCCAAGGATTCCGAAAATCTGTCAGAAATCCCAAAACACGAGGAGCGAACCCCCTTAAAATGTTCTTGAAACTACATTATCTTGACAATGTTGTTGAATAAATTGAAAATTAGTTAATTATTAAGTGAACTATAAACTAGTGTTTCAAAAATAACTACTTTATAAGATGTCGCTTACATACTTCAATAGACAATTTGTTGAAAGCTACATATTTTTTTACAAAAAAAATCAATCAGATCCCATGTGTAGTTTCTTACTGAAGAGTAATTTTGTCGTTTTAATTTAACGCCTTTTGAAGTTTAACTTTCTTTGCAATGATTTCAACATTATTTCTTTCTCACAAATAAATATAGCCATTTTTTAAAACAAGAAACAAGTATTTTAACGGCCAAAATAATGTATAGATTTTAGAAAAAGTGCTAATAATTAAGTATCTCCCTTTTCAATACTCTGTTTTTTGCTGATAAGCTTTCCACTAAGAACATCTTGTTAATTTTTACTCTATCGGATAGATTTTACAAATTATTTGTTAATGACCTTCCGAATAATTTGATTTGATCTGTACGGAAGAGACTTAAGGAGGTTCGCTCCTCATGTTTTGGGATTTCTTTCAGATTTTCGGAATCCTCTGGTTTTATCCATTTAAAAGCATTATAAGTTTTTGCCCATTGACCCGCTTATTTTTTTCCATTATTTTATTTTATACATCTTTATAAGCATTCTGTAAAAAAATCATTCAATTCTATTTATTCTGTCATATTCAATCATGGTCAAACCTTTGCTAATGTTAATCCTATGAAAAATTCAGAGGAGTTCAGTTTCCCGCCAAATTTTCAATCACATATATCTCAAAAATTAGATCATCAACCTATCAATTTTTTTCACTAAAATTACTTCTTATTTAATTTTCTAACAAAAAAATCACATTTATTCGAAATCCTTTTTATTTTAAAATTGAGTAGCGAACCCCCATAAGTTGTCGAAATTGAAAAAATTTTCAGTAACTTGAGTATTTTTGTTATTTCTGCTACTTGATATGTGACCAATAACATTCTCTATAACATTTTCACAATTATAAAAAAATAAAAAGATAAAGAAATTCTTGATTTCTCCTGGTCAGTGCTTAACTTTTTTTAAATCTTGTTCTTCCCTTCTTTTGACGTTCACTTTTCGGAATTGTTCAAGTTATTGTCTCTTTGTTATTTAAAGAATACGGTTTGTTTAAATGATATCATATTGGTCTTTGTAGCTTGTCGATTCGTTTCAAAGTTTCGAATAATGTTTCGTTTGTTCTTTTAATAGGTGTAGGAGAATATAGCAAAGGAGGTTATAGTAAATTGTATGGTAAAGGTTATAATTATTATACAACACATTTTGGACCACGACTTTATGGCAACCGATTCTTGTACAGAGGAAAATGTAAGCTATCCTATACACAACTACAAGTCATCCTAATGTAAGGATTAATTAATAAAAGCAATGAACGATGAAAGGATATGGAGTAAATGCACATGAGAGAAAGTTTCTACAAATACATGATTAACCCAAGCAATGGAACAATGCTTTTTTGTTGTTCTTCCTCCTGCAGTCACCATGAGACCTAGTTAGTTCAAGACGGTTTGAGCGGAATTCATTGTTAAATGTCGAGCAACGGTACAACAATTAACCTCCCTTTTTGTTGATGGATGCGGGGTTTAAAAAATAACAACTGATAATAAAGCATATGTAACAAAGGTGTATACATCCAAGAAACAATACACACAGTTGCATAACAATTCCTTCTGTTCAAAGATATTTGAAAACAATTACATGTTTTTGAGGCGGATACAATGAGTATACATAGTATAAAAACATGTAATTATTTCCTGCTTGATAAAAAGTGCATTCTCATATTGTGACTCAGAACAGCCAAGGGGGAAACTTGATTAAGGAAAGTAAGAATCGAACTGTCTATACTGAAAACAAAGAAAAAAAGACATAACATGTTTACTTAACGGTAAAGATAAATGACACATACTAAAATGTATTACACGGACCAAATAAAAAAAATGGTGAGATGAGGTGCATCGGGAAAGTCTTATGAACAGATATACCATGATTAGGAGGGGTAATTGCCAAAAATACAAGTCTCGGGGCGGTAAAATTTCCCGAGCGGCCATTATCCCGACGTTCATGATATATCTGTTTACTGATTACACCGAATGTCTCTATCATTTAAGCGCATAGATGACTCCGGGACAAATACCACGGTGGGGTGGTATTGCCAAAAAAATACACCGGATTTAACGAATCATAATACAGCTTACTTACATAAGGTGTAATTAATGTATATATTCATCTCATAATGTATAACGTGCAGAAAGCAACTGTACCTGAAAGTTTTCCCAATTAGATAATTTTAGTGGTTGTTAAGTTTCTGACGTATTTTGTATTTATTGCTTTCAACATTATTTGAATCTCCCTGTAATACGTATACAGCATAACAAAATTTACAGTTAATTATGCAAAATTGGAATTTTTGTACCTTATATGTAAACAAATGATAATCAGAAGGTAAAAAATAAAAATGGCTTGTCCTTCAATACCCTTTTTAATGGATGAAAAGTAAACAAATAGACAGAATTCTGTGTTTCTTTTATGTTGTGAAACTTGATTTACATGAAACTCTCTAACCGGCTCATTATTCAAAGTATATGAACAATTGAAGGTGGTGTGTGCAATTAACTGTTGATCTATCTTTAATAGAAATTGTCCATCTTTAGCACTTAGTCCCATATAATGTAAAGTCACATTACATAAAATTCAAATAAATAAGAACGACCAAGCGTGAACAGCTAATTCTGACAGGTAAAAAACTCTGTACAATCGGGGACTGCAATTGCTCTTTAGTTTCTACTTACTGTTATTACAAAGTTTTCAAAAACGCCTCTACCTAATGATTTTGAATAATGAATATTTTATTTTTTTAAGTTTAACTCCATGTAAAGGAATATTTATCCATTTTACAATAACTACATAATGTGCGTGTTTGTAATTCGTTTATCAATCACACTGCATCATCCATTTTCACTTTCATTTTGATTTATATGTTCTAACATAATTTACAAGCAGTAAAATTTACAATTTTATTTCATATGTTTAATTGAAAACCAGTATACATTTCAATTCTGAATGCGAACTATTTGCATGAATATTTTTTATCGGTAAATTGTGTTAAGTTCCTTTGATTTATCGCAGTATCATCGGCCATGAGGTTGCTTTGCTGACGTCATATTTTGTATTATTTGTAGTGTTCATATCCGTTATACGTTGAATGAAGAATCCATAAAAACATTGCAAAAAAAAAACAATATATTAAAAGTGCTTAAATAGAAATTTCAGTCTTTTTCCACTTAATATGCAGTTTTATTTATCATTTCGAGAATTAGCGATAAAAGAAATATAGAAAATTAAGTTTATCACGGCGTAACGCATCAAGCTCTTCCTCACGAGCTTACTTGATACTGACCGTGAGAAAGTCCGTATTAAAAACATAGTTTCCTATATTCCATATTTATTTTCTGAAAAAAGAAACGGTAACCGAACAACGGTTTCCGTATCAGATTATTAACTTTTTGTGTTTCTGTGTGTGCCATTCTGTAAACTAATGCTGTTTGGGGTTTAACTAGCTGCTATTAAGTGTGTGTCAAAAAATACTCCGAACTTCGCAAACGTTTGATAAAAGTCAGCTTGGGAGTATTTACTTTAATTTTTAGTATTTCTTTATTGGTTTATTTGGAATTTATCAAAATTGTATTCCTCAGTTATGACGTCGAGTCATTTTACTAGGCATATGCATCAAATTTAACTTATTACGACATTATGTTTAGACTACAACTTGAGATGCAGTGCAAGGAGATGGGTTAACTATTATGATTATTGCTACAGAAAATATAGTAGCCGCGGCAGATGTATTTCATACTTGAGGAAATATTATTATTATAGAGGTAAGATTACGAGTTCATTCTTACATTTTTTTCTGTCATAAGTTAAAAAATGGAGGCATATCAGTGCAGCATCAAGTTAGAGAACTGTCAAAATAAAAAAAATGTGAAAAGACAAATATTTAATTTGAACACGTAAACTGTCTTTATGTAAAGCTGAAAACTCGCTAAAACCCATATAACAAATATGTATATAGTTGACATTATTCTTTAGAAATTTTTACTTTTTAGGATATACTATTGAAAAGTAAACTTTGCAAGTGTTTATTAAATTATGGGTAGATGCTTTAGTCGGTTGGACAATTATTTTTCATTTATTTTCCAAATTCTATTTTCCTGTCATCTTTTATTAACTGATACAACCAAATAATAATGAAAATAACACTACGTCTGTAATTATTACTTTAATCATTTAAAATAGTTCTTCCAAAAGAATAAAATATTATAGAACATTTTTTATACGGAACAACTTATGCAGTATTTCTTTGAAAAGAAGTAAAATCATGCCAGTGCTTGAAATATTTGAAATTAAAATTTACCTGAAGGTAAAAGCGTTGAATGCTAACATGATCATCAGTCATCACTTACACAACATACAAATTTCATCAAATTCCGTTTCGTTTGACGGCAATTGCATTAAGTTAAACTCCGCAGCCTTTTATGGTGTTAGTTTTGCACATTCATCATCTTTGTAATAGGTCACTTTAGGATGCATAAAATAAGTCATTTACCAACTTTTATCATCATTCAATCATATTTTCAGGCACATTAGCAGCTATCTGAAATTTAAAAAACTCTAAAGCCAAAATTTTGACCTCTTGCATATACAAACCTCTTGCCAGGTTTTCAAATGTTTTGGTAGTGTTATTACATTTGTAATGCCTTTTAAAGCCAAAGAAAAAGATTTCACTCCAATTACAAATTCTGTGAAACTCATAATTCCTTAAACTTAAATAACATCAGGTTTGCAATGTTGTGTTGATATACATATATATGATAATAAAAATTGAATATATATCATAATTAATAAATTTTTCAAAATACACAGGCGGTGAATTCGGCAGAGGCAAATGGGGCGAACGTGGTTATGAAGGTGGTAAATGGGGAGAACGTGGCAATTGGGGAGAACGAGGCAACTGGGGAGAACGTGGCAATTGGGGAGAACGTGGCAATTGGGGAGAACGTGGATATGAAGGTGGTAAATGGGCCGAACGTGGTATATGGGGCGAACGTGGTGAAGGTGGTAAATGGGCCGAACGTGGTAAATGGGGCGAACGTGGTGAAGGTGGTAAATGGGGCGAACGTGGTTATGAAGGTGGTGCATTGGGCAAAGGTGAATATGGAGAAAGTGGTAAATGGGAAAAACGTGGATATGAATACTCCGGTAAAGGTAAGAAATTTTATATATTTAACGATTTGCACATGTAAATATACACTTTATAACTTGAACGTTGTTTTGATTTTTGTCATTAAGATTTATTTGTTTAGCTTCATTGATTCATATGGGGTTTAACGTCACTTTGGTCAGTATTTCAGCTATCTCATGACAGTCAGTTTTAGTGATGGGGGAAGCCGGAGAGAACTACCAACCTTGGGCAGGTAACTGACATACCTTATCACTTACGATTGTAAGTCGAGTGCACCCTTTTTTGTAATGTACAAAGCGGGGCGCGAACTCACACCGCAGTGGTGATAGACTACAGTGGTTAAATAGGTAGTAGAACTACCTTAACCACTCGGTCACTCAGGCCCCTATTTGTTTAGAAGTTTGGTTACATCATAAAACTTATTTTACTTTATTTAGTCAAATTTAATATACAAATATAAAGGTCACCCTTATAATTGACAAAATGTGTTTTTTTTTCTCGAAATGCTCATTGTGACAAATCCTTATAATGATTCTTTCTAAATATATATAGCAGGGATATACAGTAGGAAAGCATTAAGACCAACAATTGATCCTACAGCGAAATTTACATAATATGTTTAGATGTTTATAGTTTCATTTCAACGGAGAAAGAAACACTTTCGTCCTGTCGTTATTGACCTCCATAATTTAAATATACACGTATTCTATTTAATTCAACAAGCACAATATTTTTGCTGTCTGTCCAACAATATTCTACGAAATGCTATAATATTTTGAGTGATTTAAAATCTTTAACTTCAGTGTTAAAACATATAATATTCTGAATGTTTTATGAACTGTTTTATTTCAGTGCGAAGCATTTTATCCTCTGAATATTTATTGACTTAATTTCAGTGTAAAAGCATCTCCTATATTCTAGTTGATTCGGAATAATCGTATTCTTATCTCATTATTGCAAGAAAAGAAAAAAACAAAGCACACATTAACTTATGCAACTAACTTAAAAATACATGTTTGTGATTTGATGTGAGCCCACAACATAGAATATTACGACATACGATATAATTACTTTTGGAGTGTAAAAAATTCGGTAGAAGTTTTGGAAAGACTTCGATCTGTTAATGAAGCGTACAACTCCGTCGATAGCTATGATTTTTCTAACGTTTATACTACATAACGGCAAACACTCATCAAAGAGAATTTTTTGTATTTGATCAAATGGTCCTTCAAAAAATCAGGATGTACGTACATTTGTTGCAATACATTTAAATCGTTTTTCAGTGATGGCAAACATGACAAATATACCAACTGGACTTGTCAGGAAATGATAAAAGCATTAAATTTTCTTCTTGATAATATTTTTGTTCGTTTCGATCTATCGGCAAAAAATAGGTATTTTATGGGTACCAACTGTGAACCTCTCATAGCAGTTTTATTTCTTTATTGCTACAAGTCAAAAATTCAAAAAGACCCTTCTAAACAGCATTTAGTGGATAAATTTAACAAAACATATAGATATTTGGACGATATTTTGACTTTAAATAATCCTGAATTTTCTAAATTTACAGATGAAATTTATCCTACAGAACTTACTTTAAATAAATCCAATGGCAGTAGTGATTATACTCCTTTTCTTGATCTTGGCATATCAATAGATCAACGAAAGTTAAATACTAAGGTTTATGATAACAGGGATGGTTTCTCCTTCCCTGTAGTCAATTTCCCCATCTCGACGGCGATGTTCCGTTAGCAGATTCTTGCGGGGTCTAAATTTCACAACTTGTTCGATATGCACGGGTCTGTTGTGATGTTTCTGACTTCAACGACCGAAATCTTTGTATCACTGAAAAACTTCTGCACCAAGGGTTTAGATATCATAAATTGATAAAAACATTCTCTAAATTTTGTTATAGATACATGGTTCTACATGCAGGGCTCTTATACATCAGGGCATTTCACATCCAAACTTCTATGGCAATATCATTTACAAAGCGCATAAATTAAAAACTTGTCCTTCCAAACTTATTAGTCCGTCGAACAAACTTATTCATAAAGGATATAAATACAGCATTGTTGTTAAATCTTTACTTCTGGTTTTTGTTGGCAAAAATATTGATCATCTCCTAAATGCTTTACACCATTCAATTTAAACAATTTTTCATATTGGCAGTATTTGGCATTGCACAATATCATGTTCTTTCATAATTGATGATGTTGTTATACCAAATCTATTTAGAAGTATTTCAATTGAAATTTCATATGTAAGAAGGCTTGATATCATAGTCAACAGAAATTATGTCCTTAGCAAGCTGTCAGTAACTGCGAGCATTTGTCCTGACAGTACCTTTGTGTATTGTCTTCATGCTTTATGTAATTCATTGTAAGGGTACTCGTCTTGATAAGTTAGACCTTTTTCTAGTTTGATTTTTACTGTGAGTCTTTTTGTGTATTTATTTTTAGCCATTCACCACACATA
>MJUU01002501.1:84086-96398 GCA_002080025.1 Modiolus philippinarum | reverse complement strand
CTGTCTGGCGTCATTGTTTTTGTGTCTAACGTCATTGTTTTCTGTGTTCTCGTTTTTGCCCTGTCTTTGGACTTCGATTTTTGTGAATTTCACCCCTTTGTTCCTTCGGTGTTCTACTGCCGTTATTAGACCATTCCCGGTCAAAATGGAGGCCAACAGGATTTACACACTACTTCCAGTCCCGTATGCCCACTCCTTTAACTCTCTATAGAACTCCTGCGGGTTCAAATGTCGAAATATCATACAATATATCACAAAATTAGAATTTGTTAATGTCAACCTTTTTGCATTTATGTTTGACAAGAAATTGTCCACTTCCGGTTTGTCATGTGCAACATACAACTTCTTGTCCTAGTCAACTGAAGAGCCCGTACAGTCACATGACTATGGTCGTTTGGTTTTGAAGCTACAAGCAAAATCGGTGACATCACTTCCGGTTTTTGTACTAGTGACGGTGATTTTTTTCGAGGGGAGGAGGGTATTGTTTTCAACTTTGAATGCTTGAAGGTCTCTTAAAAGCCTGGTTTGCTATACTGATTTTTTTACATATTTTTGTTGTGATTTCAGAAAATATATTCAATGAAAAAAATCAAATTTTAAANTTGGCCAAAAACTGCAATTTACCCTTATGTTCTATTTTTAGCAACGGCGGCAATGTTGTTTGACCTACCGCCTAATCGAACACAATTTTGAGAAGCCATACTCTGGTGATGATTCAGGCAAAGTTACATTTGGCTCAGTGGTTTCAGAGGAGAAGATTTTTGAAATTGTTGACAGACAGACAGACGGACGGACGACGGACGACGGACGCATAGCGATGGCAAAAGCTCACTTGGCCTTTTAGGCCAGGTGAGCTAAAAAACTTGCAATGTACACAATCGTAGTTATATGGCAATCAATCGAATGTCAATTATACACAATTCAAATGGTTTTTGCCTATCGATTCAAGAGGATGTTATCTGTTCGTCAATAAAATGAAAACAATGATGGCCGAGTACAAGTTATCGCCGTTTACCAGTTATCGCCTCGAGTTCGCGCACGACTGTTTTAAACGGTAATGTACAAAAAAGACAGTAACATCCCAAAAATACTGTGTAAAATGAAAGTTTGTTTCATCTTTGAAATCAGTGTAATTTTAGATTAAATTCCTTTCTGAACCTTTTTTCAATACCTATTGCTACTTGGGGGTCCACGTATAATGAATAGCTAAAAATAGATTTTTTTCATGTGATGTTTTCAATACACATAAACAGAATAAAAAATAATTTAAACATAATGAAACGTTTGTATTTGATTGATGTATTTATAACACCCTTATTTAATCGAAAACTGAATAGCATTTGTTCAGGACGTGAATATAGCATATGACTGACCTGCGATTGACTAACATTTAACTACGGAAGCGTATAAGGAAATGCATGAAAAAAATTATCTCGCCACGGCGAGTTTCAATCTTGCCACGGCAACTTAAAAAAGGTAATCACGCCACGGCGAAGTAACAAAAAAGTTATCTTGCCGCGGCGAGTTATTATTTCGCCACGGCAGGTAAACAAAAAGGATAATTTCGCCGCTCTAGAGTTAAAGGAAATTGATACAGGCAATATGATTGGAGTTGTTTTTCTTGATCTTGCGAAAGCTTTTGATTTATTAAATAATAATTTTTAACTGAGAAAGCTCAAACAATACAAAATTTCGACAGACTGCCTAAATTGATTTAAATCATACTTGCCAAACAGAAATCAAGTAGTAAAAGTTGGAAAGTGCCTGTCTGGCACGCTTGATATAAAATCTGGGGTACCTCAAGGTTCAGTGCTTGGGCCTATATTGTTTTAATTATATATCAATGACTTGCCTTTTTATATGCAAAATTCAAATAGTTATTTATTTGCTGACGATGGTACTTTATATACTGCGGCAAAAGATATCGATTTTATAAGAAACTAACTGAATAATAATCTAAATCATGTTTTACGTTGGTGCAACGACAATGAGATGCATTAGAACACTGAAAAAACTCACTGCATGTGTATAGTCTCAAAACAAAGGCTTTCTACAATAGATAATAATCTTGAACTAAGCATAAATGGCATTTCTTTGACACAAACTTCATCTGAAAAACTTCTAGGTGTATTTTTAGATAATTCGTTAGCATGGTCTGTTCATGTCAGTCATATTGTTTCAAAAGTAAATGCGTTACTAGCTCTCTTGAGACGCATAAAAAATATCTGAATTTTGATACCAGAATATTTTATTTTATAATGCATATATTCTACCACATTTTTATTTTTGCTGCACAATATGGGGAAATTGTAGTAAATCTGTTAAAAATAACATTATAAAATTGCAAAAGAGAGCGACAAGGATCATACTTGATGAATACAATTTTGAAAAACCATCTTCAGAATTGTTCAAAGAAACTCGTATTGCAGAATTTGAAAAAAAATTGATTATCACAAATGTCTTTTAATATACAAGTCATTAAATAATTTAGCTCCATTGCATATTCAAAATATCCTAAGAGCACTCAAAAATATTTCTACATCTTACGATACAAGATCTAAATCAAAAGAAACTTTATTACTTCCAAACACTAGGATAGAACTATTCAAATCAAGTTTTTCATACAGTGGTCCTAAATGTTGGAATGGTTTATCAATAAATGTTCAAACAGCGGGATCTGTTCTTGAATTTAAAGAGAATGTACAAGTCAATGTATTTTTGATTCCTTGCTTCATCTTAATATATATGTTATTTGAATGGTCATTGTATTTGTATATCATTCTAATTATTCTTTGTATATTAATTTAACTATTGTATTGTAAATATGTTTATGAGGGCCTTGTGATAGATTGGTTTGATCCAAACAATAGAAAAAAGGAGGGAAATGGGAATGTGTCAAAGAGACAACGATCCAAAGGAGAGTAATAACAACTCAAAGCCACCATAAGATCTTCAATGAACGGTGAGAAAACCCAACACCCAACGGCAGGTCGGAGTCGGCCCCTGAGTAATCAAGTTCAGCGAAATAAACATCATCCTAGACTCCTATAGACATAAAGTAAACTAACTAGAAAAAGACAAGACACACAAAGGCTAAATAAATTTCCTGACTTAGGACAGGCGCAAACCTGCTGCGGCGGGGTTAAACTAGTTTATTGGGCCAAAACCTTCCCTCTATAGCCAATGTGATAAATAAAAAAAAAACAATCGTAACAACAGTAAAATTCAGTTGGCAACAGGACTGAGTCAATTGTGAAAAATGAAACTGAAAGAACTAAATATACGGACATAAACATGAAATCATAAGAGACTACTAGCAGTTAACTGAAATGCCAGCTCCAGACCCATTACCAACCTGACAAAGTTAGTTATGTACCCTCAGCTTCCACCAAGATCCCTTCCTGTTTGGAGTTTAGCATAATGATTTCATGCAAATACCGGAATCAAACCCGTGTCCATGCAATACAGATTTTAGAAATTAAGAATGTGTTTAGTTAAAATGCAAAGACCCTATCAGAAATCAATGTTAATACCAAAGAATGCCATACGTAATGACTTGACGACACTACCGTAATTATAACCCTTATGAATTAGACGATTTAAAGGTTTTATAAGTTTGTTAGGCGAGCTTAAGTTTTTTTTTGTTTACTCTTATGTAAAACATTACCGTAAAATAAGAGATGTGAAATACCAACCTTGATTAGATGTTTACATGTTGCATTGCATATATGAAGTAAGTCTTTATATCGATGATAAAATTTAGTAAAGGTTTTTACTAGTTTATGATAACGAAAACCTTGATCTTATAGTTTTTCAGTTATGAAAAGATTCCGTTCATTAAAATCGCAAATTAACGTTATTACATACTCGAGCAAATCGAACAAGTTGAGATATGTAAACACTATATGATGGCGCTAATGGAACATCGCCACCCAGAAATGGATAATTAACTATGGAAAAGAAATATCGTCCCTTCTATCATGAATTTTAGTATTTAATTTACCATTCGTTATATCAAAACGGACAATGATGATTATAAGAATTTTCTTTATTTAAGTAAGTTCTTTAGGGAAGATGTCCTTATAATACGTATTGAAGTCGTCATTATTTAAAGTTAAAATATCATCCAAATATCGGAAAGTGTTGTTAAACTTTTCAATTAAATGCTGTTTAGATGGGTCTTTGCTGATGTTGGTCATAAACTGAGATTCGTAGCAGTACAAAAAGAGGTCCGCTATATAAGTGGTGCACAATTGGTACCCATAGGAATTCCTATGACCTGGCGATAAATACAGTTACCGAAACGAATGAATATATTGTCAAATAAAAATTCAAGTGCTGAAATCATATCAAAACAAGTTCAATTAGTTGGGTTCTTTTGTTTTGTATTACAAAAATGTGTTTTAAAGGAATTAGAGCATATGTATTCACAATCGGATTTTTTGAATGTCCATTGAATAAGAAGTCTGAATTTTTCCTTTATAAGATTATGTGGTAAGGTAGTATAGAGAGTAGAGAAATCAAAACTTTCAGGGGATTCAAAAGGGGCAATATAAGCATTCCATTTATCGAGAACGTCCAATAATTTTTTTACACCCCAAAAACGATTGACACCACTGTTTTCATATACTTTGCTATAGAAATTTATAACCAGGTTTTTAATAGCATTCAAAGTATTGGTGAGTATAATAGAAACTTTAGTTGCAGAACAGTGACTAGATGACAAAATGAATCTAGATTAAAATGGCGTTTTGTGGAGTTTAGGAACCCAGTAGATGGTTGGACCTGTTTTACTATCAGGTTTAGCCTGTAAAGATGTGGCTGTTATAAAATGTATGTTTGAAATTTCATTTTCCGTTAATTGGATTAATTGAAAAGTATGTGAACTGGTAATTTCTTTTTGGAGTACTTCTATATAATGTTTACGACAAACTATTTCGCCGTGGCGAGTTAATAAAAAAAAGCTATCTCGCCGTGGCAAGTTATCATCTCACCACAGCGAGTTAACAAAAAATGTTATCTCGCCGCGGCGTGTTACTATCTCGCCACGGCGAGATACTCTTTTGCTACCGCAAATTATTATCTAGAGGCTCACATGAGCTGGTTTGGTTTGCCTTGGTTTAACAGCAAATACTAACCTTTTATTATTATGTCACCCCAGACTTTGTCGGGGTGACATGTTGTTATTCTACGTTTCTTCTGATTATTATTATAGTGAAACCTGTCTAATCCGACACCTGAGTATTCCAACATCCTGTCAAATCCAGCATGATTTATTGGTCCCAAAGATATATTTAAAATGCTTTTTAAACCTGAGTATTCCGACATCCTAAAGTGTGTCGGATATGACAGGTTCCACTGTATTATTATTATTCTTTTCCCTCTTCTTTCAATAATTCTTGTCCGAGCGATTATTTTAAAATGGCCAGACCAATTGGTTTCAAACTTTGCACAAAGTTGGACCACCATCTGAAGATGTTTATTATGCGTTTGAAATTTTCAAAATGGCCGCCATTTCCAAGACGGCCGCCAAAATACGCCGAAATTTCAACATGGTCGGATTTCTACGAAATTTGATTTCTAGGCAGATTTTGACGCTGCGAATAACATGGAATCATCAAATGGGGAGTCTGGGGTGATATCGGCTATTGCTTGCAATTGCAAATCTAGTTATAATTATTATTCTTATTATTATTATTACTTTTATCATTATTATTATTTTGATTATTTGTATAAAATCTACTTGTTTCTGCAAAAGATAATGAATCATACAATACTAGATTTTCACCATCAGACAATTTTCTTTTCCCAAAACTAAATACGGAAATATATAAAACAAGCTTTTCTTTTAGTGGACCAAAAGTATGAACTCTCAACCGAAAGCAATCAAAACTCGAAAACTGTTTTTGAATTCAAAATTTTATAAACTGTTAAATTTCTAATAGATATGTATTGTTTTTGCTATTAAGCTAATAAATGTGTATATTATTTGTATAGTGATAAGTTATTGTTGTCTTTATATTTGCTGATATATATTCCTGTTTGTAATAGAGGGGGCCTTATTCAATTCAAATAAGTTACTTTCTCTAAATAAAAATATTTATTTATTTATTTACATAAGAGCACAAAATTAGATGGAAGCAAAGCTTAAATTTCATGGTTGTAAATATACTGGTAAATATGGCTAAGCAAAGTCGAAAATAATGGCGAAGCAAAGTCGATAACATAAGACAAATTATATGAGGCAGGTACGACGTGAAAATCTGTGCGAACGGCACACTTCGCTTATTGCAAAAGTTAAATGCAATCTGCGCTTCCATTTAATAATTTTGCAGTATGCTCTCGGATGCAGATTCCAATCAGTAAGGTGCAGTTTCCAAGTAACTGATAACATGTTTCAGGTATTGAGGCGCAAATAGCTTAGCAAGTGTTAGGCACAAATTGCAAGTACATTGTATTAGAGTGCAGATTGCAAGTATTGATCTCATAATGCATTACATATTTTGTGGGCAAAAATTGCAGGTTAAACATTTTACTGCTGGTCTGTAAAATTTGCATCCTTGGGGAACAATTTTGTAAATGGAAGTACTTCAGATTACATTATGAATAATTCTGAAATTTTTAAATGAACCCTTTGGTAAAAAAAAAATAAATAAAAATAAAAGCAGATCAATTCCCCTCAATTTAATGTTTATTTTTTTAGTAATTTTCCTTGGAATGGTAACATAAAATCATATCAGTGTTTATAAAGTATTATACGTCTAAAGCCACGACTCCTTATTCTATGTTTCGAAGTCTTGATTTTAAGGTCTTAATGTACGTTTACAACTTTGGTGGCAGAAAAACGAATTGCATTCGGAATCGGATATAGGCGTTTGAAAAATTTTGTGATAAAAAATGAAATCGTTTTGAGAAGCATGCTTGGAAATACACATGTAGTAAAAAAAAACAAAAAACAAAATAAAAAAAAAACGACAGTCATGCACATGTTTACAAAATACACATATAAGAAATTTTAGTTTGTTGAATTTGCAGTACAGCGGCTAGCAGTTACACAGCTTGTGACCAAAGAACATAAAAAACCATAGCCACGAAATGCACAAAAAATTAAAGGTTTGGTTTGTATTTCCGAGTCCTTTATAATACAATGTTTCTTAAAAAAAAAGCTTTGAAATTGTAAAAAAAAATTATTGGATTTATAATGTATTTGTTTATCTCTATATATCAGCTTGAACAGCATAATGCAGGACAATAATGACCGGTACACAATGTACCAAATTAAAATACACAAAATACACAATAACTCAAATAAATATAGTCTCTAACATTGTTTCCAGTATATTACGTATATTTCTTACATCGTGATAGTTAAATTGTCACATTTTAAAATTCGTGGTTTATCCGAGAACTTTAAAATGTGAAAATTTAACTATCGAGATGTGAGAATTGTCGTAATAAATTTGAAAACATTGAGTAGAAATGAGAATGTTTGTTTCTAATTTCTACTCAATTTATTTGAAGTAGAGCGATCTCCGTTGTCTCCGGTGTCAAGTATGGCGCCATTTTGTTGCTATCATCGTTGCTATGTGTATCATTGTGCCATTCATTGAAAGGGTTATTGAATATAATAGTTTTTATAAAAATGTCATATTATCAATCAATTGAGTTATCTTAGTAATAAAGATGCAAAAACCGTTTCGCTAGACAATAATGCAGGTGTTAATTTCATCGACATCCGGTTGCACTATTTCTAGAAACTGACACTAGACATTTACATGATTGACCAATCGCCAAATGAGATCAAATAATACCCATATTGATTGTCATTTCGATAGTCAGAAATATATAGGCCCGTGTGCTTTTTACCGAGATACAAGTCATACAAAAATTTGGCGGGAAATGGATTTCTCTGAATTTTCCCTTAATTTAACATTAGGATTATTTTTTTGTCTAAAAGCTAAGAAGTTACATCAAGAATTTTATGAAAACCTGTCAGATGTCTTAATTTGACCTATAGAACATATTCATGAAATAAAAAGTGGGGGTCCGTGTGCAAAATTCTTTAGGCCATTGAACTGGACAAAACCAGAGAAGTTCCGAAATCTGACACAAATTCAAAAATGTGACTAGTGAGCCTCCTTAACCAAAAAGCAAACTACAGTACGTAAATATATTCCGATTTATAGATGTAAGCCTATTTGTGATTTGATGTCATTCGTTGAAAATGAACATTTATTCGGAAAACAGCCAGGGAACAAAAAGTTGTCATGGAAATTGATAGCTTCATTACAAGGAAATGACATTGTCGATCGAAAATTAATATTGTAACGTGAGCCGAGCGGCTAAGGCTTAGTGATTTTATTGTAATGCGTGTGTGAACTTGCGGTAGCAGGACTGTCTTTCATGGTAGCGTGGAACAGCCGCATCACATGGTTCACCGTGGTTGGACCTGGAACACCACCTGGACTCTCTGGTCTGGCTGGCTATTTGGTACAGGAATGGGGTGTAAAAGGGGGAAATAGTTTTGGCCTGTGAGAGTGTTTGTTTTATCTGTATGTTACTCTCTTATTTGATTCTTCACATTTACAAGAAACTAGGCGTAATCATTTCAATATTATTATTTAATAACAAATTCAACGTTTGAACAGTAATTAATTAAAACAGTATTTACATTTAATCATGACTAATACATTGTGCATAAACAATTAAGTAGAGCTGATTAAAAATACGTGCAAGGAGCGACTTACTAAATGGAAAAATGGACAAAATATCAAATAAAACTCCCTAAAGTAAAATTAAAGTCCACTGTAACTTGGTTCGAAACTGGGCTAAAAGATGTCAACTTTGCCAAAATAAATGGTATATGGTCTTTACAAAGTACTTTTCAAAAGAGGCACGGATATTATACTAGAAAAACGACATTTACAATTTGGAATTATACATGAGATGGTAATATCGGTAAATGGAGATTTACGGTAAACCAACTGGTAAAAACCGGAACATTAAATGGACCTGGTATTTTACATATTAAGATCGACCAAGGAAACGACTTCAAGTTCTGGTTTACTTCTGGTTTGGTCTAACGAAGGTATTTCTGGCATGGCTGTCTGGTTTGGTAAACAATCTTTTCTACACGTCTCTGGAATAGTCAGCGGGTTGCCCAGGGTAGAGGACAACTCAACGAGATATCGAATTTCGCCGCCTTTTATACTCTCATTTACCAAATTTACCGATTGGTTTACCTATTTTACCTATCGTTACCATGACAATACCTATATAGCGTAAGTGTGATTTTACCAAAACTATGGTTTTCCCTTTACACAATGATACACACGAGGAGTTCCGAATATAAAGTGGAAAATAAACATGACATGTAACAGAAAAGTTGTCGATTCATACTCATTCAAACAGGAATATTCATAGCATGTAAAGTAAGTCATTTGTTCTATGAATAAATATAATGCTCCCTGCAGTAATAATCATATTTTATTCCTGTGGATTGCCAGAATTGATACAATCGGGATTTACCAGTTTGACCTAGAGGTCAACCACTGATACTTAGGGATGAAGCATAATATTTTAAACAATATTCCAAGTAATAATATATTTAAAATAGTGTACAAAGTTCATATATAATGTGCATAACTCTGTCTTAGCTATACATTGTAGTAGTTTACAATCATTACGTTCCATACAAAAGGGGGTTGGGATGTTCATACGAACTTTCGCCTATTACTCTGACAATCCACGGAGATGATTACAATACATTTGACGTTACTGCACTTATTATAATATGTCTTAAAATAGTTTAAAAAAATAATTGGAGGTAACATCCCATTTACGTTACACTTCCCCCTCCTTACAAAAAAAATTTGTCCTCAAACATAAACTTTAACATACAGGAATACAGTAAAGCAGTATAGCTTTAAACAAGTACAATACATTCACAAATTTATGATTAGGCCCGATCACAAATATAACACTTATCATACAATTGTTCATATAGGAGTAGGGGCGATAAGGTCCGTGTTTGGCCTGAAAAATAAATTTGGTTGAATTCACAGAATTTTCTCATTGTAATATTCTGTGGGTATGGCTTTTCAGTAAACAGTAACTGTTCTCAAATATTGATGTATGATTACTGAGTTTTGGAGTGTAGAGGAAGGGACAAATTGAAGATTTTGGTAAAAATTAACAAATTTTACCAATTTTGACTACTTTTTATGTATAGGAAATATAGAGCACATGCAAGAACCACAAAAATATTTATATTAGAGGTTAAATTCATTTGTACCAATAAGTTGGTAAAAAATCTAATTGGTTCTTGAATGTGCTCGATATTTCCGGTCAGGAAAATTGTACATAAATCTACCAAATTCGGTATATTTCTATGAAAATGCTCAAAAGTAACCTTTTCATGACGTCAGAACTGTACCTATTGTGACGTCATTTGTTCTACCTTTGGTATTTTTCTGTAAATAGGATCTCAACTTAAAACGAACATGAAATAAAATTTTGAGGTGTAACTTAGAAATTCACTGGAATCTTGGGCCAAATCAACCCCTTATAGCACCTTGTCCTTTCACAAAATGTTTCTTTTTATTTTCAGCTCCAGCAATCATACATCACTTCATCATTTGAAAGTCCTGTTCATGATCCACCATTTTGAATAAATAAAGTTAATTATCAGCTGTTAGTTTTATGCTTAGAAAAGACTCACCAGACATACGATTCCTTATTTCTAACTTCCATCCAGTCCTGAATACCAATGATAAAATGATTGTTCATTGAATAATGACGTAATGTTCTTTTGTTGTGCACGGTCCATTGAAAGCTGTTTGTGTCAACGAATGTTCATCTAATATTAAAGTTATTATTTCGTTACACACTGTCCATCCAAACTGCATGCGAATATTAGCAAAATGTTCATACAATGGTAATCAATCCCAAACTATACGAATGTTCATCATAGGCAATGAATGATAATGAATGTCCATTCTGAATTATGTAATACTGTCCATCCGGATTGGATTACTTCTCACATAGTTCGGTCCATACGAACATGAATGCGAATGATAATGAATATTCACACATTTATAATATACAATGCTCCTAAGGCACAATATACTCTCTATTTTATACAGAATTGTGATTTATGTATTGCTTGGTATTATCTGATTTTAAAATATGCATATCATTTCATTCAGAGTTAGATAATTAAAATGTTTCACTGACAATAATAACATAGTATACAAATCTACTAAATACATATGCATTGTTCCAATCAGGTGTGGTATGATAATTTATCAGTACAATATACTGGAAAAGGATATTCTAAAAAGGGAGATAATTGGATAAAATATTTTACAAAAAAAAAAAATTACACTTTACAAATTGTTAAGAAACCAAAGGTGGTTACCACTATTCACTTTTGTACCTTCATCTTAAAGTCATTGCATCATCTTTTTGGTAAGTTGGACCTGTAACCACTGGGAAGTCTTGGGGTCTAATTCAAATCAGGCAATGGAAGTTTGGCTACTCACATGGACTGGTTGGTCTGAAACTCAGAAAGGCTAATAAACCTAAGAACGGAGAATCAGGGTTCACAACCGACCCTGGTACCTGGCAACAACTATCGGTTAACATGGATTTAAATGGTTATAGTAACCGGAGGGACTGTCTTATTTTGTTATTTTACTTGAAATAATAAGCTTACTGATTTGGATTATCACACATCACTGGTAGCTGAAATATAAAAAAAAACTGGGCGCATACTGCTCTCTTCTTGTCATAGCATGGCAGTACAAGCTCATAATGTAAGAACTCTTGTCCTACATCTAAAACACAATTATTGTTATAAAAAAATCATATCTAATAATCATTTTGGCATCAACGTCTTCAACAATCAGACGGTGAAAAAAAGTTTTCTTTGCTAGCTGCACTGGAAAAAAAGCAGCTCCCAAAGGTACAACCCGTCCTCCTTCAAACAGTCAACACTAATTCCATTAATGGTAACTATTAAATACAAAATTTCCTTTGGAAATTCTCTAAAAAATTATCTTTATTTCCTGGTCCCAATTTCCCAATTAATATACCTACTCCACTGAAAGCTGGATCAGGGACCTCTGTTTCAACTTTAGCTAATTCCATTTTCCCCGAGCCGTCAAAGTTTGGACTCCCGCACTCCTTTATTTATCGTAAATGGAAACATTACCACCAAAATTTCTACAATTTAATTTCTGGCAACCTATTTTAGTATGGCCGTGGCCTTTGCAATAGAAGCATTGAACGGTTCTTTGGGCTGCAGTCTCT
>MJUU01002501.1:68074-83447 GCA_002080025.1 Modiolus philippinarum | reverse complement strand
ACCGACAATCGTAGGAATTACCTGACTCGTTGCCCTCACGTTTACTAGTATTGTGAGATACACCTGGGCCGGACGGCAAACGCGGGCCCCTTGATCTGCACGCATGCTTTCTGATCCTTCCGCAAAAACCTGGCCGTCAACATCCGCATCAGCTATGTACCTAGCATGATCATAAGGACCTCACGGTGTTTTGCCCCCAGTGCTGCATCGCAATGCACTTCCCTATTTAAACACTTCTCCGGACAGCTTTCATCGCCGACCACGACTTTCCTTGGCAATGAATAATCCCCCGACATCGCATGCCTTATGTCGGTAAGAATATCATCGTCCCTTTACTGCCCATCTTGAAGCTCTCTCATGGGTCGACGAGACGGCACTCTTATACCAATTTCCCCGGTGGGGGTTCAGATTACGGAATTCCTCGGAGGATTGAGCTCGGGTGAGCGTCGGTCTACCCTGGGCAATCGAATCTTAGTCTGGAGTGTCTGAAATTTCTGTGTCATCCATTTTCTCTCTAAGTTTATATACTGTATTTAAATTTAACTTACATGAATTATAATGTTACCAAATTTAATTCATTTTTTTTAATTCAAATACCGATTCATATATGAAAAATAAAATCGTGAAGTTCGTGCCGACGCTGCCACCAATTGTAACATGAGCCGAGCGGCTTAAGCTTAATGATTTTATTGTAATGCGTGTACGAACTTGCGGTAGCGGGACTGTCTTTCATGGTAGCGTGGAACTGCCGCATCACATGGTTCATCGTGGTTGGGCCTGGAACACCACCTGGACTCTCTGGTCTGGCTGGCTATTTGGTACAGGAAAGGGGTGGCAAAGGGGGAAATAGTTTTGGCCTGTGAGAGTGTTTGTTTTATCTGTATGTTACTCTCTTACTTGATTCTTCACATTTACAAGAAACTAGGCGTAATCATTTCAATCTTATTATTTAATAACAAATTAAACGTTTGAACAGTAATTAATTAAAACAGTATTTACATTTAATCATGACTAATACATTGTGCATAAACAAGTGGAACTGATTAAAAATACGTGCAAGGAGCGACTTACTAAATGGAAAAATGGACAAAATATCAAATAATACTCCTTAAAGTAAAATTAAAGTCCACTGTAACTTGGTTCGGAACTGGGCTAAAAGATGTCAACTTTGCCAAAATAAATGGTATATGGTCTTTACAAAGTACTTTTTAAAAAGAGGCACAGATATTATACTAGAAAAACGACATTTACAATTTGGAATTACACATGAGATGGTAATATCGGCAAATGGAGATTTACGGTAAACCAAATGGCAAAAACCGGAACATTAAATGGACCTGGTATTTTACATATCAAGATCGACCAAGCAAACGACTTCAAGTTCTGGTTTACTTCTGGTTTGGTCTAACGAAGGTATTTCTGGCATGGCTGTCTGGTTTGGTAAACTATCTTTTCTACATGTCTCCGGAATAGTCAGCGGGTTGCCCAGGGTAGAGGACAACTAAACGAGATATCGAATTTCGCCGACTTTTATACTCTCATTTACCAAATTTACCGATTGGTTTACCTATTTTACCTATCGTTACCATGACAATACCTATATAGCGTAAGTGTGATTTTGAACATTACCAAAACTATGGTTTTCCCTATACACAATGATACACACGAGGAGTTCCGAATATAAAGTGGAAAATAAACATGACATGTGACAGAAAAGTTGTCGATTCAAACTCATTCAAACAGGAATATTCATAGCATGTAAAGTAAGTCATTTGTTCTATGAATAAATATAATGCTCCCTGCAGTAATAATCATATTTTATTCCTGTGGATTGCCAGAATTGATACACTCGGGATTTACCAGTTTGACCAAGATGTCAACCACTGATACTTAGGGATGAAGAATAATATTTTAAACAATATTCCAAGTAATAATATAATGAAAATAGTGTACAAAGTTCATATATAATGTGCATAACTCTGTTTTAGCTATAGTAGTTTACAATCATTACGTTCCATACAAAAAGGGGGGCGGCGGGTGTTCATACGATCTTTCGCCTATTACTCTGACAACCCACGGAGATGATAACATAATACATTTGACGTTACTGCACTTATTATAATATGTCTTAAAATAGTTTAAAAAAAAATAATGGAGGTAACATCCCATTAACGTTACAATATTTTAGGAATACATTTCATTCCTCAGGGCTGTTCACCGGGAAATAAATAAAATTTAGGTCAGAGACGGGGTATATAGCTTGACTTACCTAGGATATTTTTAATATTTCCTTCGGCTTCGCCTCAGGAAGTATAACTTGACATTAAGGGTATTGTGTCTGTAACCTGAATAAGATATAAAATTCTGTAAAGATATTGTTTGAATATATACAACTTGCTCTCCGTACTAAGCAATCTACGCCCAGAAAAGTAATCTGCCACCAGACGAAGGTTGACAATTTTGTTGTCGTTTTCGCTCGTCAAGCGCAGATTGCATACCACTTGATGATCATCGGAGGACGCAGATAGACAACGGGAATATGTTCGACGTATGCATTTTAGGTCATTAGTTAACACATGTTGATCCCCATTTGCAGCTTTCTTGAGTGTGGGCTTGAATTTTCAATAGGACCATCTAACAACCATTCTGGCCAAGTTTGGTTCCAATTTGTCCAGACGTTCCCAAAAACATATATGACTACAGTGTAGTTTACGAGTAAAAGGACAATACTTCAACTATCATCTTCAGATTTAGTTCCAAATTGTAGACAAAGAAGATCTTGACATGTCAAACGTGTTTGTTATTCAAATTGAAACTTCATTGAAGTATCAGACGAAATATCTTATAATAATGAAAAATCTATTTTGATAAATTAAGGATAATCCGAGATTTGTACACAAGATTACATAAGGACTTCATGGTCGGTGGAAATTTATATGTCAAACCTTATGCCGTGTATGTTCTACTAATGGCAATATAAGCCATGTTGACTGGTGCACCGTTTCTGAAGACAGGTTTAGTTTAGTTTGAACATATTACAACACTGGATTAGAAATAAGCTTTCACAATTCGCGACTCATTTCCAGAAAATACGGTGATACATCATATACAATATGAATATGAAACGTCAGAATAAAATAACAACCAACAACATTCTATAAACAACAGCAACAAAGTTCAAGATTGTGATCAGTCAGTTAAATCGTTTTGCATTTTTAATATACTGCTGCACGGCAAAAAAAAAAAAAAAAAAAAAAAAAAAAACCAAAAAACAAAAAAAACAAAAAAAAAATACTGGCCAGAATAGCATCTTTTCAGAATATTATACTAGAAGGAAGTATTAAAGCTGATACAAAACAAATGAAAATGGAACTACTATCGAGTTTGAGCACAGTTCGATTAAGTTCTTGTTCGAATAAAAGTTCTTGTTTGAGTTACACATGTATTACAGTTTGTGTAAGAAAAAGTTACAATACAAGCCACAATAAAAAAAAAACTAAACAAAACTAAAAAATAAAACAAAACAAAAAAAAAAATAAAAACCCCAAAAAAAAGAAAAACAAAAAAACAACACAAACAAACAAACAAACAAAGCAAAAAATAAAAAAAATAAAAACAAAAACTAAAACCAAAAGCCAAAAAAAAAAAAAAACCCAAACGCAAGGGATATGAGGTACATAAACGTATGACAAAATCTTTACACAATTTTATTATTTTTCTTCCATCAACTTGGAAGGTGTTATGTACTGCCATTTATCGCGAGATATTTAGGATCCAAATGAATCATTCATTGCAGAGTTTTGTAGACACATCTGAAAACCATTGGTACATGTACATTTATGATCATAATATACAGTACGTATAAGAAGCGTCATATTTCTGTTGAATTTTGTCCATTTATAAGCATCCATAGTTTCTTGGGAACAAATATTATAAATTACAACCTAAAACTAAACCAATATGCATCACTGGTTCAAATTACTTCTATTTATAGTTTGTTCTTCATCTGAAGCACTCCATCACACAAAACCATACTTTTGATCAAAGAATTGATTTATTTTTCTGTGTTCACGTTTAACATTCATTTTAGAGCTATCATGACAGTATATGTATGTCCTTTCACACGGCATTTTAAGAAATTTATCCGAAAAAGTGATAATAAAACAAGCACGCAAGGTACAATTAACAAAGGAAGTGCATTTCGTGTAATTAGCAAATTTAGATCAATGTAGACGTAAAACGCATATTTAATATTAGAACACCACATTTGCCTTTTCTTTGGTGGAATATCTTTGCATATTTCCGAAGTTATACGTCAATTCCCGAATTTCTGACTTCCGCTTGAGCAGAAAATGCGGCTTATATTACTTAAACGAATGTCTCTTATAAGTTCTTACATGTAGGTCGATTGAAAATTTTTACTTGTCCAAATGTTTTACACGAATGTACATGAATCCATATTGATCATTTAATAGGTAAAAATATTTTGAGCAGATCCAAACATTTCGTTCACACAAATCGCAACAAATCGTAAAGCATTCGCAACAAATCATATACAATGTCATGTATTTATTGGTATAGATAATATTAAGACTAATTGCGAATAATTTTCGGTCGTTGTGCAAATAATTCCTGGAACAACATCAATTCATCCTTGAATTTTGGAAATGTGTCCTTTTTAGGCATGCAGAGTGATGTGTAGTAAAACAAATATATTTCTAAAATTTACATGTCTTCGTAAATTGCTTTCTTTTTTCCGTAATGAATAGTGAATCTTTATTGCGAATGCATTGCATTCATTCTTATTACCATTCATACTCTTTACTAATCGTAAAAGAATCTCTGTCAAACTTTAGAGATTCATAGGAAAATAATATATATGAACTTGATAAAGTTCTGTAGAAATGAACTCCAAACTTTTAAACCAGGGGTAATTTTTTTTTAATTCTAAAAAAATAATTGTACTTTGTAACAGATTGCAATATTGAGCAACTGTTTAATTTTCCTTTAGCTTGTGTTATGAAAAATCCGATTACAACAGTAATATCAAATAATTATGTAAATAACATAACGGATTACATACCAATTATATATAATGCTGACATACAGTAAAATGTTTCTCTTGCAACAAAATCTTTCGTAAATCAATTAACATGCAATGTACTTTTAAAATAACATAACCAAAATGCAATTTTATTGACACAAACCTGCCTGAGCGACCAACTCTATTAAGCAAAACCTTGTCTTATATGACCCTAATTTTAATATTCCTTCATACTGCTTTCTTTGTAAATTGAACCTGTATTAAAAGACCTGTGTTATGTGACCCAACTTTGAGGTTCCTTAGGATGGTCATACAATGTATATATGAAACCTGCTAACAATTTTATTTTGTCAAAATGAATTATTGAGTCACTGTAAAACTATGACAGTCTATGTTAGGGGTATTCTCCTACTTACCAAATTCTGTGCCATTTATACAGGTACATTGTATGCATAGTGTGATAGTTCAACGTCCTGTCCAAAGTAGAGTCCTTTTTCTAGTTAGTTTACTTTATGTCTATAGGAGTCTAGGATGATGTTTATTTCGCTGGACACGATTGCACTTTGTTCAGGGACCGACTCCGACCTGCCGTTGGGTGTGGGGTTTTCTCACCGTTCATTGAAGATCTTATGGTGGCTTTGAGTTGTTATTACTCCCCTTTGGTCGTTGTCTCTTTGACACATTCCCCGTTTCCCTTCTTTTTTTCTATTTGAATGAACTGGTAAAACTACAAACCACCCCCCCCAGGAAGATTGTACCATTACATATCAGTTTTTGATATGATTATCTAACATTTCTGCCTTCAACAAAATTCTTTTTTTGTTCTAATTTCAACAGTTGTCAACACCATCTGTAGAAAATAGGAGAACTAAGCCCGCGAAGTGGTATTTTCTTACGGCCTTTGGTCTTGGAGCCGATGGAAGCCCCAAGAAGCTGTGTTGAAAAATTGAGAAATATCCTGTAATCTGGCATATCTTGAATGACACAAGACACAGGGAGCTTTTTTGTGGTAAAAATGACCTTTCTTCTGAATTTTCAATAAAATGGAAAACCAATACTGCTTAAACAATGATAAAATATTGACACGATATTAAAATACATTTTTGATTGTTCGTGTACATTCTTTAGCTAATTAAATCTCGGGTCCTGTACCGTTTGCCGTAAACGCACAATTGCGATAGCCTTATGGGACGGATTCTCAAAAACTCTAAGGATCTGCTTGAATATAACAGCATTTAAACATTTGACTTCTCCGAACTTTAATTTTTATTCATCATAAACAACTAAAATATCGGCTGAAAGATATAATTCATAGACAATTCTCGGAAAGAATCGGCGAACGAAGGTACGAAAATGTATAATTGTTTTAGGCAGAGAACAGATATACTTTGCGAAATACGATTCAGAATCACCGGAAAAAAACATACAGATCTAGAGTAGGTAGTGATTAAGATGAGTTTATGATCGAGAATATATTTTTCCAGTTTGGAGGACTTGTTTAAGCCGATCTGTTTCTCCGCTCTTATGAGTTTAATTTATTGAAGGGCTTCTTCAAAAGTATGATAAAAAAGTAGCAAAAATCTTTAATTTCAGTTTCTGTAATATAGAGGATATTTTACATGTATCACTAAACAACACTCGCTTCAATGACTTTCTGAATCTTAAAATTATCAATCCAAAAGTGTTCGAAAATAAAGATACTACAGATACTTCCACATCGGCATCGTTCTTTGTTCATCATCTTGAAATAGACAACAGAGGTACACTACAACTAGGATAATGACAAACGCGATGACTTAACTTTTCCGATAGCCAACTTCTCTTTTCCTTGTTGCAACATTCCAAAAGCGCCAGCAGAGGGATTTACATCTTATAAAATCATTCGGTACTCAAGACTTTATGGTCGATACAGTGACTTCGTTGATAGAGTTCGGTTGCTTACAAATAAATTTATTTAGCAGGAGTATGTTACCAATAATTTACAGTTATCAGAAAATGATGAACGGAAATAATAGGGTAAATTTCAATTGAGGAATGTACAAAGTCTGTGTTAAGTATGAAATTAAACAAATCTTCTGGTATGATCAGCTATTCGTATAATTTTATCGAACTTTCTGGAAATATCTTGATTCATTCGCACTAAGTGTTTCCAACAAATGTTATGAAAAAAAAAAATAGAATTAACTGAACTACAAAAATTGAGGTTAATTACACTACATTTTAAAAAAAATATGACCCTTTTATGCTTGATAGTTATCGTCCAATTACACTTCTTAATGTTGATACAAAGATTAATGCCTTTACAATAGCACAAAGGTGAAACAAATTCTCCCAGAAGGACCGAAATGCCTACATTTGTATGGCACGCGAAATTAACCAAAACTTAGGTAAACCGGGTTTATCGCAGGAAAACCCGGTTTACCGGGTCGGTAATCCTGGTTTAGCTCAGAAAACTCCCATTACCGACCGATAATTGGGGTTTTCAACATTTAATACATGTAAACCTCCGCTTCCAATGAGTTTTTATTGCTAAACCTACATTACCGATCGGTAAAGTGGGTTTTCCTGTGCTAATTTAACCAAAACCTAGGAAAACCAGGTTTATCGACCGGTAATCCTGGTTTACCTACAAACAACCCCCATTATCGAGCGGTAATGGAAGTTTCCCAAATTAAATGCATGTTAACCTCTGCTTCCTATGAGTTTTTATTGCTAAACCTACGGTTTTACAGCGCGGAATTAACCAAAAGTAGGAAAACCAGGTTTATCCTAGTTACCTACCAAAACCTCAATTACCGATTAGCTTATATGATTGGATAAAGAATTTTGGATGTAACCAATCAAAAAATAGATTTAGTATTGAAATCATTTGATTATTTTATATATAGTTTTTATATCATTTTGTTTATTTATTTAAAAAAAGAGTATTTTTGAGAATACAATTAAAAGAAATATTTTTTTTCTGTATTATCTAAAAAATATTTTATAATAATCAAGAATACAATTTTACTGTTCATTTTAAAAATGAATTTGAAATATTAAATATCTGTTCATTTGATTTATTTTTATTGATACACCTTTTAATATAGGCATCCCTGTTTATTAGTACCACATATGCCAGGGGGACAAAAGCATTAAAACAAGTATATAAATTGTTGATTTAACAATAACCATTATACATTTTTTTCCAAATCAGCCCGTACTTGTATTTGTTGGGAAATGAATCTTTACTTAAATTTGGATTTTAAAACTCTGTTATTAGTTGGCCTAAGACAATGCGTAATGATAAAAATGATATAAAACTCAATAACGGATGGATTTCCAGTCCCTTTGCCATACATCGCAGGATACGACAAGGGTGTCCAGCAAGTTATATACTTTTCGTCATCACTGTAGAAATACTAGCATGAAGGCTTAGACAGGCTTAAGGTAGAAGAGCAGGTTAAATAACACCCTATTCAAGACACTCTTTAAATTCACAAAATTGTTGCATTGGAATGATGAATGCAAACAATAAGAACATTTCACAACTTATAAAAACATTATTTTAAACTAAATGCAATAAAAGGACAATTTGTGTAACTGAACAGATGGGATTATATTTAGGACAATGCAGAGTTTAACCAATCCTAAATGCGGAGGTATACTCCGAGTTGTATTAATGGTGTTAAGATTGTAAACAAATGTCACATGATTTTTAGAGCGGGTTAATCAAAACACTTGTACAGTTATTACATGTATGACCCCCTTCTGACTTAGTTAGTCTACAAAAGCAATGCTTATGCAAATCATATTGTCAGTGTTTCACACTTAATGAGCCGGTAAACTTTCTTCTCTTAATTATGAAATAATCAATATATTGTCTGTATTATAATCTTTAAAACTAAATAGCAACTAAAAATGAATAATTTGTTCACGACTTTTGTACATGTTGTAGGTTTAAAAGAAATTTAAACTGATATTTTGTAAATAGAAAATTTATGTAGGCATTCATTGTTTCTTGAAGAACATAAAGAATAAGCATTTTCACGAAAATCTGGCTATGCTTTTGTCCGCTTTATGATCACTTGTTTGACGTTACATGATAAGACCAAGTTATGAAACCTCGTAATAAGCTAATATTTACGGACTTTCTATAATGAACTCTTAAGACTTTGTGCTGATTTAAAGAAAGCATCAGTTTTTTACAGAAAGGTATGTTTCACCGATTTCAAAAGTAATTCTTAAGATATTTAAATTTTCCAAAATCAACACCCTCTTTTCCGAAGAAATACATACTTCAAGTCATCTGTCAAGTTTCAATCTTTTGAAAGTTAAATACTTTGATCGATTGGATACTTTTTGAAAATTCGATTTCAAAACTCAAGAAAACTACTTCTTTTATTTGAACAAATTTCAGTTTTTTAACTTTATCTTTTTGCACAATACTCTGCATGTTTACCCAATCTTTTCTCAGAAGTTCTTGTAGAAACTCAAAGACCAGTCAAAATACTAGCATATTTTTTTTCTTGTTAATATTTGTTGAAGTCTTGTTCTTCAATGATTTTCATACATAGTTCTTTAGGGAACTTTGCACACATTGAAACACAAAAATATCTGATATAGGATCTATCCGCGTGCTTAAGTTTATGTCGGTGCTATCTTGCCCTTAGGGCTAAGAAGTACAGGAGTACTTTAATTAGAAAGTGATATGGCAAATTTACCTATTTTCGATTTTTGACGACCGCTTACACGGCGTACTAGCAAATATTGCGGGGAAAAATATTTGTATAATATTATAACCATGTTAAAGATAATACCTGGCTTACAAAAAAAAAAAAAAAAAAAAAAAAAAAAAAAANTGGCATATACGTTTTTCAGCACAAAAAAATCTGTAATGCCTTTTTTGAAATTTTTCATTTCTTTGTTTCTCTCTTTTTCGTATATTTTGTACGTGAACATTTGCTGTAAATGCGTGTGCACTTATAAGTGGAAATGTTTACCGTATACTATTTATTATCATAATGTAAATTTGATATTAAGAGTATTGGGGTCAGGCATACAAATTTTTATATATCTGCGCAACAAGAAAATATCTCACCACAGCGAGGTACAAACTAGAGGCTCAGAAACTGAGCCTGTATCGCTCACCTGACAAAATGCTTCTATGCCATGCATGTCCCTAAATGATGTTTTTTTTTTACCAACGGGGTCTAATGATTAGCTATGTTTTCCACTAGCACCCGTGTTTTTTTCTGATCCGATTGAAATGAGTAATTTTTTGCAATGGACCTTCTACATATTTGGTTCAATTTGCTTGAATAGTTTCAGAGAAGATGATGAAAAGGATGGTTTTCTCATACCGGGCTAAAATGTTAAACTTTGTTCTGCACTGGCGGCAATTTTTTTATTGGATCTAAATGAAATGAGCAGTTTTTTGTAAAGTGCCTTTAGTACACCATTCTTGTAAAGTTTGGTTGAATTTGTTTCAGTGGATTCAGAGGAGAAGATGAAAGTGTGATTTTCCCCTTAGGGTTCAATGTTAAACTATGTTCCGTGCTGGCCACCACGTTTTCTATCGAATTGTAACGAAATGAGCAATCTTTGTTAAGGACCTTTAGTACATCATTCCTGTAAAGTTTGGTTGAATTTGCTTCAGTTGTTTTAGAGAAGAAGATGAAAATGGGATTTTTCCCAAAGGGTCCAATGTTTAACCTAAGTTCCACGCTGGGGGCCATGTTTTTGTCAAATCGGAACTTAATGAGCAATGTTTGTTAAGGACCTTTAGTAAATCATTCCTGTAAAGTTTAGTTGAATTTACTTCAGTGGTTTCAGAGGAGAAGATGAAAATGTGTTTTTCCCATAGGGTCCAATGTTAAACCTAAGTTCCGGGCTGGCGGCCATGTTTTTTGTCGAATTGGAACGAAATGAGCAATCTTTGTTAAGGATCTTTAGTACATCATTCCTGTAAAGTTCGGTTGAACTTCCTTCAGTGGTTTGAGAGGAGAACATGAAAATGTGATTTTTCCATAGGGTCCAATTTTAAACTAGGTTCCCTGCTGGCGACCATGTTTTTTACTGGATCGAAAGGAAATGAGCAACCTTTGTTAAGGACCTTTAGTAGATCATTCCTGTAAAGTTTGGTTGAATTGGCTTGAATGGTTTCAGAGGAGAAGACGAACATGTCATTTTCCCATAGGGTCCAATGTAAAACCTAAGTTACGCGCTGTCGGCCATATTTTTTGTCGGATCGGAACAAAATGAGCAACCTTGTAAAGGACCTTTAGTACATCATCCCTATAAAGTTTGGTTGAATTTGCTTCAGTGGTTTGAGAGGAGAAGATGAAAATGAGAAAAGTTAACAGACCCAGGACGACAAACGACGGCCGCCAAGTGATGGCAATAGCTCACACTAAAAAGGAAAATGATCTCGCCACAGCTAGTAACAAATAAGGAGATTATCCCTTCATTGCAAGAGACAAAAATAGATAACTGTCTCGCAACGGCAAATTGTTATAAAGAGGCTCACATGAGCTTGTATATTTTACTTAAGCATACCGACCATAATAGATACAACACCTAATATTGATACTAGGACTGGTATCACCAATGGCGAAAACATTGAACTGTTACCATACACCAAACTTATTACTAAATAAGCTAGTACATTGTATCAAGTTTTCTGTACAGTACCCTTCAATGCTTTACTCCATTGAAAAGTCCTATTACAAATATCCGGTGTTGTTCCCATACTGTGATTACATAAGAAAAAAAAAAACAGAAGGAACAAAGCTATAATGGTTGTAAATATACTGGTAAATATAGCTAACCAACGTCGGTAGTATAGGGCTATGATGCCTAATAAAACTTGAGTTCATGAGGCATTCAGTATAGTCTTAGACATTTAAATTGTACAGAACGAATTTCTGTTGGATATTATCTACTGTCTTGAGTGCAAGACATTTCCGTATTTATGCGTATTTAAAATATACGCCCTACTTTACCCACCCATTTGTTAAAAACCTGTATGCCTAAAACTTTTTGCAGCCCCGTGGGAGCCACGGGTAAAATTTATAGGGTTATAAGCCATCAGTAATTTGGTTTTATTCTCATGTTTATTATACAATAAGGAAACGGGACAGAAAAGGGGGAGGTTTGGGTACCCATTAACCGGTTTAACCCTACTACTAGCTTTTGCTTATGCTTTTACATATTTGTGTTTTTTCCTTTGTAGTTCCCTGGCAGATTGTGACATGAGGTTGTAGTCTTAGCCATTGTAGATGTTTCCTGTTATACCCTCTTTTTTACATTTGGCATTCACCTATAGCGAAAAGGTGTGTTAATACACTTCAATATTCTTGTTAAAATTTCTTATTAATTAACTCTGGTTTCGTCATGACAAGTTTCAAAGAAAAATCCACTTCTTAATAACGCTCTAATTTTTTAAACTAAATTACTTATTTTCCACATTTTACTTACTTTTTGCGAAAGAATTCTAAACCCTTAAAATTTGAAGCGTTATTTAATCAATTGCACTCGATGAGTGTCCTTGCAACTGGATTTGGTCTTCCATTTCCATAATTTTGTCAATTGGTACATGCTTATTGCTAATTTTGGATTATATGGCTTTTCATATTGTTTGATTATAATGCTGCTAATAACAGATTACTCCTTAGAAAAAAATTTACTGCTCAATTATGCAACATCTGTTTTTTTTGGGAGGTTTTTTTTTGTATTTTGAAACGACTGGCACGAAGCAGATGTGGATGGACAAGAGGTCCTTCAGTTTATTGAACAGCCCAATAGTTAAAATGGTCTGATATAAAAGTTTCACCATGCATTCTGCAGAATTTTGCTGCTTTTATCAAAATTCAAAACCTTTAAATTTATTTAGACGTCATTTCGTATATTGCACTCGGTGTCTTTGATTACAGTGTTTGGGCTCCTATTTTTATATATATCACCGAGTACCTCTCACTTCTTTTTATCCATTTTAGATTTTGGCTGTACATCTTATTTCATTTTTTATAATTAGTCGCAGTGGTAGCGAGAAAGTTACTCATCCTCGAGTGATAGTAACTCGCCGCTGCGAGATTATATTTTTTATGCATGTCTAAAATACGCTTCCATTCTAATCATATACTTGATAGGTAAAACTTAAACGTCGAGTTAAAGTAGAAATGTTTTCATGAAGAGAATTTATAGGAGACTAATACAGAATCAATGATAATGATTCTATGTAACTATTGTTTCTATTCATAATGAAAATCACTGCAAAATAGTTATCAACATTTTATACAATTCATATCGCTGCACCTAAAATAAAATATGTATTTGAAGGCCACTTCCAAGAAATGTACGTGCTAATAATATCAATCTGTACAAATGTCTTGCAGAGCCTAATTTCTTTTTTTCATATTTGTGATTAAATTCAATAAGTCGATTTGCTACCCATGTCCTCGCAAACTAGCTACACAACGCAAGGAGCAGTCGTTATAAAGCACCACAATTTCAGACACCACTGTTTTCAGATGGTTCTTTCCACTTACTTGTCGATTCAGTGCTGTTGTATCAAACATTTGGGATTTTTAAAACTTTTAGATGTTTAATAGCTGCAAGAGGAAACAACATAAAAACGATTTACAAAATAAGCCAAGATCACAACTTTTCATGGTTAAATGATCGCAGTACACGCCAAGACAAATCAGATGCATACGTGATGACTGATCTTAGAGCAGGAAAATAATGGAAATATTAAATAATATTAAAAACAAACACTTGTTTTACAACCCGTTATTAAAATATCCAACGATCCGAACGTAATACCAAACATGAACAAGGTTTGGTGTTCTGGAGGGTAAAAAATAACATAAAAAAATATTAATACCTACCTACATGTATTATTTAACAAGTAGTTTTACGCAGATGGCTCGTAATATTAATATGTAAAAGTATATAAAGGAAAAACGGTTAAAGACCAGACAGAGCATCTTCAAACATGGCTAGCGGCATGTTCGTCGGGTTATTGATCTTTGTAGTTGCAAGTAAGTTAAAACGTCTTTGCTTTAATTCTTGATTTCATATAACCTGTTCCGTCTCTATTGTAAAAAATAAAGTAAATGTATACTTGATATGTTACATCTAGGGAAACTTTCTCGAATCCAGACGATTTGTTGTATTTCCATACTGAACACGCAAACACTTCTTGAATATTATTTTAGAAATTCTGTGAAAATATTTTCAACAATGTAGGTCATATTGGTTATCATTTTTATTCACATTTCGGTCAATGGTCCTCAAAATATCGTGATTTTATCTACTCTGAAGATTTATTCACTTTTTTAAAATATTTACAATACGTTAATTGGGCAGGGGAGCTGCTAAGATAGTAATAAAAAAAAACATAACAAAACTAATGGATGCTTCATTTATATCCTTAATAGTTGTCTCGAAACACATATTTAGTTCTACATTATTTAGCATACTAACATACGAGTTATTTCATTTCAGTCGCTGCAACTCAAGCCGGTGAATGTAAGTAGATAGTTATAGATATGTAATACAAGTAACTAAATCTTGTATCAATATGCACAATGTTTTCTATTTTCAACGTCGAAAGGGTGGTTGTTTTCCACTATAAAAAGGCTTTAGCGATTATAATAGTTTGAATTATTTTTTTTAAAATCTGCCTCAAGTGAATGGAGGCTGTTCTGTAAATAAATGTGGTTGTTGTAACCACATATAAACAGGAATGGAAAACACTGAATGTAAACTGCCATGTTTGAGAATTTTAGAAACAATTTCATCCTTAAAATATTTAATTCAGATGTTTGTCTTTTATTGCAGTGTGGAGTTGGTAAAACAATTCCCCGTGGTAGAGATGTATGCTCTTTATTTTTCTTAGATGTGGTGTAATTGTACATGAGATAATATCTCATGTGTACACTTTGTTTAATTACTATTATCTAAATTTATGTAAATTATAAAACCGCAGGATTAACTCCCACCATCGTAGTTTTGTCCTTAGCTATATTTGATATTACTGATTATTCGGATTTCGTTTGGTTTTATGCATTTAAACATTTTTTGAAATTATGGATTTCCTTTGTTTGGGTTCTAGTGCTGCTGATGAGGAATAAATTTCCGAAATGGCCATACAGCTCATTTAATTAGTGCAGTTGGAGTTAACATATGTGTTATGGTCTCATGTTCATTTACTCCATATCCTTTCGTAAAATATTATGAGTATTGAAAGTACAATTAAGAATGATGCACGACTATGGGTTTAATACAACACAGAGATAAATATTTTGAAGTCTGTGCATGCTTTTTACAAGGTGTTTGCTTTTT